>ONZH01020906.1:0-219095 GCA_900303285.1 Rhinella marina | reverse complement strand
CACTCATTTTTCTCCAGACGAAAGGTAGTCATACATTCATAGATGATTGATGGGCTGTCAGCTGGGCAGAGTTCTTATATAACAAAGGTCTGACCCCGCTGTACAGCCCCCATCCTCCGGCAGCCCGTGCATCTAAACAGAAATCTATGACAGCTCAGAGCTCAGATAGAGTCAGAAAACTGGTGAAAATGAACATAAATTTGTTGGGGTGACTGGTCATGCCCTCTCTCTGCCATTGTCACGCTCTTTAAAAAACAAAAGTGCAGTAAAAAATTTGCAAACACATAGTTTGCAACTTTTTAACGCCACTTTTTAGGAACAAGGGAAATGATAAATCTCCCCCTCATTCTGTTCATGGCTTTCAGCCAGTGGCACAACTAGAAATGACTAGGCCCCACAGAAAATTTATGAAATGGGTAACCCCCCCCCCCCCCCCTTTACTGTTGGGACTGTGGCGTTCTTTCTATTGCTATGTCTATACAGCAGTTATTCACTGATAACTGAGTTATTGATATTATCTAAGGGGCTCTTGTCTCTATGGGAACACAGGTGGGCGGGGAGATCATGTGACTGCTCCTCTAGACATGCTTGCTGCAGTGCATGCTGGGATTTTTACTTTCACATTGCAGCTGCTCCTCCCACACAGCCTGTCTGAGGGAGCTCCTCCAGGGAAGTGTGTCATGGTGAACAGGTTAGATAAATGACGTACAGCCAGTACATGTCACCTGAGAAATACTTCATGGTGTTGGTTATTGTCTAGGGTACTTTGAATTTTTGATACTTAGGGTGGCCAACCCCTTTAACCCTTCCGTTAAAAACCCACAATGGTCACTGAAATAACTTGAAACTGACAAAAGTAATAATAAATACAACTATAATGAAAATCAGACATTGCTTTTAAATTGTGGTTTAACCCCTTCCCGACCAGCGCCGTACCTGTACGGCGCTGCGGGAAGGGACTTGCAGCCCAGCACCATAGTACTACGGCACGCTGATTGGGCGAGTGCAGGAGCTGCACCCACCCGATCAGCAGCAGGGGTCCGGCTGTGCCCACTTGCCGGACCCCTGCTGAATGCACCGGCATCGGTGAAAACACAGATGCCGGCGCATTAACCCTTCATGTGTCGTGGTCCCCGCTGACCGTGGCACATGAGGTGTGCGGCATGTCAGGATGGCGTGCGGGGTGTCCATCAGGTCCCCGTGCTGCTGTGACGGGGACCCGATGGCTTAGATGGTAGCCGGATGCCTTCCTTAGGCATCCGGCTGCTATCTACAGAAGCGTGTGAGATCCAGCCCTCTGGATCTCACAGGCAGTAATCTGGAAGTGTATTACTGTGTGTAATACACTTTCAGCCAATGCATTACAATACAGAAGTATTGTAATGCATTGTAAAGGGGATCAGACCCCCAAAAGTTAAAAAAAGTTAAAAAATAAAGTTAAAAAAAATATTAAAAGTTTCAAGTAAAAAAAAAGGGAAAAAAAGATATAGTATACATAGTATACATATTAGGTATCGCCTCGTCCGTATCGACCGGCTCTATAAAAATATCACATGATCCATCCCGCCAAGTGAACGCGGTTAAAAAAAAAAAAAAAAAAAAAACAGTTCCAAAACAGCCATTTTTTAGTCACTTTCCCCCACAAAAAGTGTAATACCACGCGATCAAAAAGGCGTATTTACCCCAAAATGGTACCACTCAAATCGTTATCTCGTCCCGCAAAAAATGATACCCTACCTAAGACAATTGCCAAAAAAATAAAAAAAAATATGGCTCTCAGAATATGGCAACACAAAAAAAGATTTTATTTTGTTCAAAAATGCATTTAATGTGTAAAACTTACCAAACATAAAAATGTTAGACATATTGGGTATTTCCGCGTCCATAACAACCTGCTCTATAAAAATATTACATGAGATGACCCCCCAGGTGAATTCTGTAAAAAATTTTTTTTTAAAACTAGGCCAAAACAGCCATTTTTTCCCTCTTGCCTCACAAAAAGTGTAATACCACTCGATCAAAAAAGCGTATGTACACCAAAATGGTAACAATCAAACCGTCATCTCGTCCCGCAAAAAATGAGACCCTACATAAGACAATCGCCCGAAAAATAAAAAAAATATGGCTCTCTGAAAATGGCAACACTAAAACAAGATTTAATTCTGTTCAAAAATGCATCTAATGTGTAAAACTTACCAAAAATAAAAATGTTAGACATATTGGGTATCGCCGCATCCGTAACAACCTGCTCTATAAAAATATCACATTATATTCCCCCTCAGGTGAACGCTGTAAAATAAACTAAAAAAAAAACTATAACAAAACAGGCATTTATTGGTCACCTACATTCACAAAAAGTGTAATAGCAGGCGATCAAAAAGGCCTATTTACCCCAAAATGATACCAATCAAACCGTCATCTCATCCCGCAGAAATTGATACCCTACCTAAGACAATCGCCCAAAAAATAAAAAAAATATGGCTCTCTGAAAATGGCAACACAAAATAAAGATTTTATTCTGTTCAAAAATTAATTTACTGTGTAAGACTTAACAAAAATAAAAATGTTAGACATATTGGGTATCACCGCGTCCGTAACAACCTGCTCTATAAAAATATCACATGATTTGCCGCTTCGGGTGAATGCTGTAAAAAAAAAAAAAAAAAAAAAACTATGCCAAAACAGCAGTTTTTTTCACATTGACCCCCACATGAGACAATAACTCAAAAAAATAAAAATCAATGGCTCCCGCAAACCAATCCATCAAAATCTGTGCTGCAAAGTCCATATGGCACTCCTTCTGTTCTGAGTCCTGCCATGTGCCCCCACAGCAGTTTACCACCACATATGGGGTGTTGCCGTATTCAGGAGAAAATGGAAGCAACATTTTATTGGAAGAAATGAAACTTTTCATTTTCACAGCCAAGTGTTTCCAAATTCCGTAAAACGCTTAGGGGTCAAAGTGCTCAGTACACCCCTTAATATATTCTTTGAAGGGTGTAGTTTCCAAAATGGGGTCACTTTTTGAGGGTTTCCACTGTAGGGGTACGTCAGGGTCTCTCAATTACAAAATGGTGCCTAAAAACCATTCTAGCAAAATCTGCCTCCAAAATCCGTATGGCGCTCCTTTCCTTCTGACCACTGTCACAAACCCATAGAGGCGTTTACTACCACATATGGGGTATTTCTGTAAACTGTAGAATCAGAGCAATGTATATTGAGGTTTATTTTGCTGTTAACCCTTACTGTGTTGCAAGAAAAAAATTATTAACATGAATAATCTACCAAAAAAGTGAAATTTTGAAATTTCACCTCCATTTTTCTTTAATTCTTGTGGAACAGCTCAAGGGTTAACAAAGTTTGTAACAGCAGTTTTTTATAATTTGAGGGGTGTAGTTTCTAAAATGGGGTCATTCATGGGTGGGTTTCATTATGTAAGCTCCTCAAAATCACTTTATTTCTGAATTGGTGCTTAAAAAAATGGTTTTGGAAAATTTGGTGAAAATTTGAAAAATGGCTTCTAAACTTCTAAGCCCTCTAACGTCCTAAAAAAGTAAAATGACATTTATAAAATGATGCCAACATAAAGTAGACATATGGGGAATGTAAAATAATAACTATTTTTGGAGGTATTACTATGTATTTTGAAAGTAGAGAAATTCAAATTTGGAAATTTTTCCAAATTTTTGGTAAATTTGGTATTTTTTTATAAATAAAAATGAAATATTTTGCCAAAAATTTACTACTGTCGTGAAGCACAATATGTGACGAGAAAACAATCTCAGAATGGCATGGATAAATAAAAAGCGTTCCAAAGTTATTACCACATAAAGTGACACATGTCAGATTTGCAAAAAATGGCCTGGGCAGAAAGGTGAAAACAGGCCCGGGGTTGAAGAGGTTAAAAAGGCAGACTGATTACAAGTTGAAAGACAGCTGTGATGCTAATTACAGGACACACCTTAGTTTAATATGTCCGTATAGTCAAATTATTTTCAATCTTTTTATCAAAGTGCCAAGTGGCATTTTGACAATGTGTCGTGTATCAGAAAATATATGGGCATGGTGGATTAGTATGAATTTTTTTAATTAAGTAATTTAGGTTTATTTGTACAAAACTAAAAACTGTGAAAATTGAACTAGCTACCAGAGGTGCAAAATGTACAAACACTTCTGGCAGAAAAGGGGTTAAAACCCTAATTTCACATCTTGTAATATGCCTGACACAATATCTATTTTGGCCACATGATGGCACTGCAGGTTACATTATCTTGACTGTGCAACAGTTTTTTCCATATTTTGTTTTATCTATACTAGTTATAGATAGATCGGAGACTACAGTTACACTTGGGACTCCAAAAGCCCCTATACTACACAACAGAACACCAGTATTGTAAATAGATATCATGATAATTTTACAGTAATATAAGGTACAGGTCATTATACGAAATAACACTTTTAGCAAAATATTAATAAGGTGCTTATGCAGCAAGACCAGGAGGAGCCAGAGCAGTGGACGAGAGTAGTAGTGGCTCTGGCTGTAGCAGTCAATCACAGTGGCTTTCTCACACCATTGTTCCCTAAGGCGGTAAAGTGAAAAGATGGTGCATCTTTTCTTCCCCCTGGGAACACGCTCATTCTGGGGCCCCTGCCTGATTGTAGTCGAAGTGCCCGTGTGATGTTAAGTGTTAGTATGGGTGCAAGGCAGGGTGTATAGAGTGCAATGGCCAGCGTATGGTGCAAGAGTCAGTAGTGAGCCCAGATTTAACAAAATAAATGTCTGAATTGGGACACCTAACTCCACCCAGTACCCACCACTGGCCCATCCCACCTTCTCCCCTGGCTCCTCCCCTGCCACACCCCCATGTGCTGCAAAGCGAATAAAACTCGTAATACGGTGGAGGAATTGCATATTTTTTCCAATTTGGAGTGTTGACTGCAGTCCTATGTAAAACCACAGATAAAACTAGTGCTGATACGGTGGTAGTAGTAGTGTTAACTGCAGTCCATGCTGGCCGCGCTGTCTCCTCTTCCGTCTTCTTCTTCTTCTTGCCCCCACAGAATGTCCTGATGCAGCTGCGTCAAGACATAGGAACACTGTGGGCATGGTGATGGTGACACACACACAGGGACAGGGACAGACACACACACAGGGACAGACACACAGGAGAACCGACACACAGGAGGACAGACACACAGGAGAACCGACACACAGGAGGACAGACACACAGAGACAGACACACACAGGAGGACGGACATACACACAGGGACACACACACAGGAGTACAGACACACAGAAGGACAGACACACAGGAGGACAGACACACAGGAGGACAGACACACAGGAGGACACACACACAGGAGGACAAACACACAGGAGGACACACAAACAGGAGGAGACACACACAGGAGGACACACAAACAGGAGGACACACAACAGGGACAGACACACACACAGGAGGACAGACACACAGAAGGACAGGGACACACAGGGACACACACGGGCATGGACACACAGGGACAAAGACACGGACACCCAGGGACAGCGAAAAACACACAGGACAGACACACACAGGGACAGACACACACAGGGACAGCCACACACAGGGACAGCGACACACAGGGACAGTGAAAAACGGACAGGGACAGCGAACAGCACACAGGGACAGCGAACAACACACAGGGACAGCGAACAACACACAGGGACAGCGAACAACACACAGGGACAGCGACACACACAGGGACAGCGACACACACAGGGACAGCGACACAAAGGGACACACAGGGACAGGGATAGCGACACAAAGGGACACACAGGGACAGTGACACACAGCGACAGTGACACAAAGGGACACACAGGGACAGCGACACAAAGGGACACACAAGGACAGCAACACAAAGGGACATACAGAGACAGGGATAGCGACACAGGGACAGCGAAAAACACACAGGGACAGGGACAGACACACACAGGGACAGACACAAACAGGGACAGCGCCAAACAGGGACACACAAGGACAGGGATAGCAACACAAAGGGACAGCAAAAAACACATAGGGACAGACACACACAGGGACAGCGAAAAACACACAGGGACAGCGAAAAACACACAGGGGTAGGGACACATACAGGGACACACAGGGACAGCGACACATATAGGGACAGCGACACACACAGGGACACACACACAGGGACACAGGGACAGGCACACACAGGGACAGGAACACACACAGGGATAGGGACAAACACAGGGACACAGAGGGACAGACAGACACACAGGGACACACACAAGGAAAGACACACACAGCTAGGCCTCCAGTATGGCTCCTCTCTGTACACACAGCTCTCTGCTCCTCTAGCTCCTCACCCGCTGGTCACTTGGGCGGATGACGTCAGGAAGGTCCTTTAGCCCACTAAGAATCACTATCCCAGGACTGCAGGGGTGAGCAGACCTACAGAGTGTGTGAGTGTGTGTGTGTGTCGGGGTTTCTGAGCATAACGTAATACAAGTGGGCGGGCCGCAGGCCACCTCAATGCCCCATATTGGCTAATTAATTATTAATAAACTGGCTGAGTATATGTAGGGGGCGGGACCTTCCATGCCCTCCAGGCCCCCCTGTGCCGCGGGCCCCATAGCAGCTGCGTGGTCTGCCTATATTGGCAGTACGCTACTGGTGGAGTCCCTTGAAGACGGAAAGGCTCTAGGGCAGTTATATAGGGCAAGAAACACACAAAAAGTAAACAGTAGGCAGTCTCTCACACTAGTCGTACTCTCTTACGACTCTGGCTTCTTCTAGAGATGAGCAGAAACAGCTTGATCAATTAGACCAGGAAGAATCTCTCATCCTCGGATTCATCAACAGTAGCAGCAGTATTAGCAGAACAGCATGGAACAGACAAGGCAGTAGATGTGTGTAGTAGTAGATGCGTGTAGTAGTGGCGAATTTGTAGTGATAATAGTAGTGACAGTAGGGGTAATGGAAGTGGCAGTAGGGGATTAGCAGCAGAGAATAGCAGCTGCAGTTGTGGTGGCCAGTCATGGTAGGCAGGCATCAGCACAGTGGCATGATGGTAGCAGCAGCAAAGGAAAAAAATACAATGCAGCAAAACTCTGCAAACACAAATAGTGTACAATAATGCCATAGTCATAAAACATTCTGGTGCTAGTGCTACACTTATTTTGCAAAATTGAGATTCTTGGCAAATCATTTTGTACAAAACCTTTTGGGCCCGTCTGCCAAACGTCAAGGCGATCTCTTTAAAGGGAACCTTTCATCTCCAAAACCCCCCCTGAACTAGAGTAAGTGTTTTATAGTGTAAGTTATGCTGAATCCGAATATGTAAGTTTTATCTTCATACTCCCTTCCATTCCGACGCTGTGCTCCCACAAACCTGCAGTAAAATGCACTCACTGGACTCCAGTGCTCACTCACATAATGGAGAGGACTCAAAGAAGAGTCCAGTGAGTGCATTTTACTGCAGGTTTGTGGGAGCACAGCGTCGGAATGGAAGTGAGTATGAAGATAAAACGTACATATTCGGATTCAGCATCACTTACACTATACATCTCTTACTCTAGTTCAGGGGGTGTTTCGGAGATGACAGGTTCCCTTTAAGATGGGAACCTAACACTAATTCCTACTTGTTATGTGCCATAAAGGCCACCATAAAATTCAGGGAGTGTTGGTTCCACATGCATGCTGGGTCCACTCTGCCTTTACCATTTTTGGTGCCATGCATGCTGAGCCCACTCCATACCTCTCCTGGTGCCTCACGGCTTCCAATGCATTTACTAAGAGCAGGCTACAGCTTTATACTTACACTGATTAAAAACAGCTTACGGGGCAGACAGGCTAGTCAGGAGTGCAAGACTGGCTGGAGTACCCACACCTCCAGATCAGTACGCCTGCAAAAAAAAAAAAGGGGGTCAGTCAGCACATCCTAATGTGCAGGTGCACGCTGCCATGGCTAAAGACACAAAGGAAAAAACACAATGCAGCAGCACTCTGCAAACACAAATAGTGTACAATAATGCCATAGTCATAAAACATTCTGGTGCTAGTGCTACTCTTATTTTGCAAAATTGAGATTCTTGGCAAATCATTTTGTACAAAACCATTTGGGCCCGTCTGCCAAACGTCAAGGCGATCTCTTTAAGATGGGAACCTAACACTAATTCCTACCTGTTATGTGCCATAATGGCCACCATAAAATTCAGGGAGTGATGGTAGCAGCAGCAGCCATATGGTACTGAATATGATGGTAGGCAGGCAGGCAGCACAGTGGCATGACTGTGACAGCAGCAGCCATGTGGTACTGAACATGGTAGGCAGACAGCACTTTAGCATGATGGCGGCATGATGGCAGTAGCCATACGATACAGAACATGATGGTAGGCAGGCAGACAGGGGCAGTTACAAGATAGGGTACTTTTAGTAAAGGCAGATCTATTCATCAGCCTCAGCCAGATTTGTGTGAAAATCCTCACATTTACATGCCTCGTTCATTTTGACAAAAGAGATGTTGGAGACTGGCGGAGGACAACTTGGTCTGTTTGGGTGTTACTGTGCCCCGTGCCATGCTAAAAACCCTCTCTGAGATATTAGAGGCTGTGCAAGAGAGAAAAGAGAGAGAGCATACTGGGTCACTGTTCCAGTTTGCCTGCCCAGAAGCAGGGCAATGCTGTCAGCGACAATGGCAGGAGGATCGTGGCAGCCCTGCATTTAGTGGAAATAGCACATGCTCCCTGCATGGTGCACATGATAAATTTAGTCATGCAATACTTTTTGAAAAAGTACTGCAGAGGGTGCTGGTCATGTCCAGGAGACTGTCCTCGCATTTTAGCTATTTTTTTCTGGCCAAATATACTCTCCTGGACTTGCAGCAACCAAACGGTCTGTCATTGGATCATTTGATCTGCGACTGTATGAGCAGTGTAAAGCGGTGAATGATTTCGTCATGCACCAGACCACCTCAGCAGGGAGCATGTGTTGTTTGAGGTCAGGTAGTGACAGCTCAATAGAGTCATGTGTCGTGTACTCGGGCCTTTCGAAGAGGCCACCAGATTTGTCAGTAGTGATAACTGCAGCATCAATAATGCCTAATATTTATCTTAGAGCATCCTTATGTCAATGGTACTGCACTCATCTTTCTTGAATTGAAAAGTGCTCACAGAAGGACTCTTCATCCCATCCAATACCATAAAGAAATTTGTGGCACAACTTCTTAAAGATGCAAGGTGAATCACATTTATTAACTTGATTAAAATTGAATATTGGAATCCATATGGCTGGATTATGATATTCACTTTAAATCAAGGTAATAAATGTGAATCACCTTGCATCTTTGAGAAGTTGTGCCACAAATTTCTTTATAGTATGTATCTTAGAGCAGATACTCTGATGCATGCTGATGCAACAATGAATGGCGGAAGAACAGGCCGCTCTGGAGCTTTTGGGAACACACATGGAGAAAGTCCCATGGAGAAGGAAGTAGAAGATAGATCCTCGCTATCAAAGCAAAATGAGGGAATGTTTTCCTGTTGCCAGATTACTTTATTACCAGGATACACTCTGTATACAGCATACCACAGCTTTTGGTACCAACGCCTACTGCCTATGTGTCTGACCAGGGGGCTCCTCTCCGCCGAGTTATCTACCTCCCACCATCTCTGCTACCACAAGCTGCAGAAGCTGCTGCAGCAGTCAGTTCAGTCTCAA
Source organism: Rhinella marina (assembly GCA_900303285.1). Lineage (NCBI taxonomy): Eukaryota > Metazoa > Chordata > Amphibia > Anura > Bufonidae > Rhinella > Rhinella marina. The sequence goes on along the minus strand of ONZH01020906.1, from coordinate 209,376 downwards.
GACATGATGGAGCAGTTTTTCATATGCCGACCCCACCACACCACTGTCTGCCTGTCAAGCACCATATTCCATACCACTGCCTGCAGCTGCTACTCCCCGCTGCTTAACCCTGTACTGCCACTTCCATTACTCTTTCTGTCACTACCATTACCTCTACACAGTCGTCACTACTACTACCCCAAAATAGCCACACACATATATACTGCCTTGTCTGTTCCATGCCGTGCAGCTACTGCTGACACTACTATTGCTGCTAGTTATTATCCCTACAAAGCTTATCATTGCCATTTCCACACTGTACTGCTGCTACTCCCGAATAAAATGGATAATTTTTTAAGCTTGTTCAACTTCACAGCAAACCACTGTCATCTGACAGTTAACAGAATACCTGCTCATAAGTGTGTGTATAAATATCAGCAAGCATTCTGCCCTGTTGAGGCATAATTTCTGACAGCATGTGTAGAACAAGCCACTGTTTCTTATAATATTAATGCATTTATGTAAACAGAGGCAGTGATCTTCCCTTGTTCTCATGACATTAACATTTGGGTGTATAAATGGGGGCAGGGATGTGCCCTCAGTAATGCATCTTTTTGGATGCTTGGTCCCAACAAGCCACTGTTTTTTTCCGATAACACTGTATGTTTGAACATCATCTGCCCCAAATAAGGTACATTTTTTGAAGATTTATAATATTAAAGAAGATAACAAACGCAACAGCGAAGGGCGTTTTTAAACACTCTGTTAACACCATCAACCATACATTTACCAATTGGTATATATGTCACTCTGACATTATTTGCTATTGTTGTCATTGTGTTGAAGAGCTTAAAAACCAGGGGAGAACAAAAACTACGAAATATCTTTTTAAAAAGAAGAGTGTCATATACCAATTTTCAGGCCAGTTAGAGCACATTTGATTTGTGGAGAAACGATTCAGCTATGATTCAACTTTTTTTTAAATATTTGACAAATCAGACTTGAAATTAATTTATAAGTTCATACGTTCACTCATCGTTAAGTCAGATGAAAAAGGTGTGCCAAGGTTTCCTGCAAACCAGAGAAGATTCATCAGTTGTCTTAATATAACTAAGCTACAGTATATCCAATACTTTCTGATAGTACCTTCTGATACATTTATGTAATGTTATGCGATATCAAGCCTACAGTTAACACATTTTTATCAGTGAGAATGTACAAAAGTCACTTTTGCATGACCTATGTTTTGTAAAAAAAATTAATTACTTTTTTATTTACATGTCTCCCTCTTGTCTCCTTCGCTACATTTCTCTTATGCAAATCTGTTCTGAATGTTTTCCATATATTCTTAGAAAGCCTGTCTAACTTTGCCCTAAATGTGTCCCATGTGTCTTACTCATATTAGATTTTATATTAATCTGTTACAAACCATTGTTATGTTACTGGAATTAACTATGTAATCATGTGACTAAGCCAGAATTAGAGAAGATAAAACTGTTTGACTCCGACATGTTGATGTCATTTAGCATTGTGATGTTGTACTTGCTATATGAGCCAATTAATTGACCATGCAAATTGTGTACTTCAAGCAAGAACTTTGGTTTCCTTGTGGATTTCTTGACTTGACAAGCCCAAGGAGGGACGGGGTTATTTTTTTTTTAATATTAAACCACACCTCTGACTCAGCCAAGTGTCTGTCTATATACACCTAATCTTGCTCTGTCCCCTTTGTGCCCGCATACAGTGTTTATGCCCCTTTAGGCCCCCCACAAATAGAATGCCCCTTTAGTGCCCATAAACAGTAGTTATTTTCCCTTAGTGCCCCTTTCACAATAGAATGCTCCCTTAGTGCACCTGCAGCATCCTGCTCCAAGAGGTGCCATATACTGCAAAGAAAACCTCTTTCTGTGTAATGTATGCATTTACTGTATTTCCTTCAAGTACAGATGGTAATAACAGATCATATTCTTAGCCATCACTAGATGGGGATGGTGTCACCCTCGATACAAGTTGAGGAGTCAGTCTAAACTAGTTAGTCTAGCGGGGGGGGGGGGGGGGGTGTTGCTGATGTATACAGCAGACATTCAAACTCATCCTGGACTCACCCAGGACAGGGCTGGGACATCTACAGAAGCAGACTAGATGTAGGAGAGAGAGGTGTAGAGAAAGGGCAGTAGAAATCGCTTGTCTGACATAGACTTATTGACTCTACAGCACCCATATTTAGGAGTTGCCTCTGATGCATGAGCACACCAAAGCGCAGTTTGGCCCACAGTGAGAATCTCCACATTCCAAGTTGGATTTCTTGGAAATGTACTGTGGATGCATCAACCTATTCAAAGAATAGAGCACAATAGTTTGCCTGCCGTGAGGGAAAACTTATTATCTACGTTATTGTCTAAAATAAAAACACCATGTCTGGATTGCTTAGGTCACAGTCAGCTAATAAAGTGAAGACTGAGGAGAACTACTTTAAAGAGACTTTTTGGCCTATTACAACTTGTGCAGCTGTGAGTTTCCGTTATTCTGGACGGAAAACAAAGTTCTGTCGACATAACTTTGTTTTCTGTCCAGCATAATGGAAACCAGACGGATTCGTTATGCTTGCCTATACACTTCTATTATGATGGATCAAAACGGAATGCCTCTTAAGGTTTCCGTTTTGATTTCCATCTTATGGATTCCATTATTTTCCGTTATAACGGAAAGTCATAACGGAATCCATAACGGTGATGTGAACAAGCCCTTAGCTGCATTCCCCTGATTAACTTGTTGTCCATCGATGTTGATACATACTTCATAATATAATTCTTGTTACTTCTAGTTGTTATCCAACTTGAACCTACTGTAAGTCCTGAGAGTATCTGAGTACCAAGAAACAGTTAGTACCTGGGAAGGCAATTGCTATAGGTGAAGTCCATTTCTGCAGTCTTGTGAACAACAGGCATCATTACAGACAGTTATCTTTCTACATGATACCTCAGGAAACAAATTCAATATGTAACTGGCATATCTGTGTTGAACAGGTGTATACTTAATGGCTTTATATGCATGAGTGCCTATAAATCATGCAGTGAATTAGAGTATCTGGGTAAGGCCTTATTCACACAGTCAGTGTTTGGTCAGTGATTTTCATCGGTGATTGTGAGCCAAAACCAAGTGTGAGTGTAAGCACAGAATAGGTCCAAATCATTCCATTATACCATGACTGCACAACCTGCGGCTGGGGGGGGGACCACGTGTGGCCCTCAATACCATTCTGAGCGGCCCCCAACCATCTAGTAACAGACATGTATGTCTATGTGTTGTGGCTGCTCACATGTATCTTTCATGTATTCTCCCATTAGATGGGAGCACTGGAAATGTAACAAGATATTTATGATATATGCTGTATGTTCAATATGTTGGTAATACCTCTTCCAATTTTATATTCGACCCTTGGGATTGGTTCAGTCTGACAATGTGGCCCCCAACCAGAAAAGGTTGTGCACTCCTGCATTATAGCTTATATCTGTATAGCTTTCACTCCTGATTTTGGTTCACAATCACTGATAGAAATTACTGATCAAACACTGACGTGTTTATAAGGCCTAAAATTGAAGACAATCATTTTGATCATGGTTTAGGAACCAGTAACCTGAACAAAGAAAGTTTAGGTTACATATGAGATAGTGTTTCCATTTCAGTGGAGTTTTAGAAAACTCAGATATTTAACTACTGTGACAACAGCTGGGTAAAAAAACACAGCTGACCAGCTATTCTGTTTCTTTTACTCTTTCAACACAAAACAGAAGTTTGTGACTTTCTTTGAAGCAGGTCACTGCTAAAGGTTGAAATGAAGGCATCTGCTAATTTGGATCAATCACCAACTTTTTAAATCAAATCTACATTTTCATTGTTGTTATATTGTGCTTTTGCCCTGTTAAAAAGTATTATCTTACATTACTTCAGGATGAACAAACGAAGCTCCTCCAAAATTTAAGGGCAGAAGGAGACCAGCTACGTTTTGTAGTTAATAGTGAATAGCCTCCCCCTGTCATCAGTATACTCCTGGAGAGCTACAACCAGTCAGATCAAGGTCTCCTGTAAAACGTACAGTGGGCTGTACACACAGCAGTGGCAAATACGTTCAGAGATATACCGTGTCACAGAAAGACAAGAAATACACAAAGGGCGATGACACTGCAACACTTAAATGGGATCCCCATCTAAGAACTGAGAAAGCCATCATTGGGTATTTTAAAATGGGGTTTCTACACTAGACAACAATACACATTGCTAAATGAAATTCTGTACTCAATATCCCATAATAACAGATTATTAAAATCTTTGCTAATTTATTGAAAATGAGAAAGTAAAATATTACATTGACATAAGTACACATTACTCAGTACTTAGTTTAAGCACCTTTGGCAATGAATAGAGCCTCCAGTCTTCTTGTGTATGGTACCACAAGGTTTGCACACCTGGATTTGGGGATTTTCAGCCATTCTTCTATGCAGATCCTCTCAAGCTCTGTGTGTTTGGATGGGGACCATTCTTGGACAGCATTTTTAGGTCTCTCTGGAGATGTTTGATTGGGTTCAAGACAGGGCTCTGACTGGGCCACTCAAGGACTTTCACAGAGTTTACATTTTTTTTTTTTTATTAAATTTTACACATTAGATTTATTTTTGAACAGAATAAAATCTTTTTTTGTGTTGCTATTTTCTGAGAGCCATATTTTTTTAATTTTTCAGGCGATTGTCTCAGGTAGGGTATCATTTTTGCGGGACAAGATGACGGTTTGATTGGTACCATTTTGGGTTAAATACGCCTTTTTGATCGCCTGCTATTACACTTTTTGTGAGGCAAGAGGGAAAAAAATGGCTATTTTGGCATAGTTTTTAAAAAAACATTTTTGCAGCATTCACCTGGGGGACCATCTCATGTAATATTTTTATAGAGCAGGTTGTTACGGATGTGGCGATACACAATATGCCTAACATTTTTATTTTTGGAAAGTTTTACACATTAGATTTATTTTTGAACAGAATAAAATCTTTTTTTGTGTTGCTATTTTCTGAGAGCCATATTTTTTTAATTTTTCGGGCGATTGTCTCAGGTAGGGTATCATTTTTGCGGGACAAGATGACGGTTAGCTTGGTACCATTTTGGGTTAAATACGTCTTTTTGGCACTGTTTTTTCGTGTATTTTTTTACTGCGGGGTGGATGATGTTATATTTTATAGAGCCGGTCGATACGGACGCGGCGATACATAATATGTATACTTTTCTTTTTTCCCCTTTTTTTTTACATTTTTTTTTACTTTATTTTGGGGAAAGTGTACTTTTTTTTTTTTTTTACTTGAAACTTATTTTTTGTAAAACTATTTTTTTTCACTTTTTTTTTCACTTTATTTAACTTTTGGGGGGTCTTATCCCCTTATCAAAGCATTACAATACTGTTATATTGTAATGCATTGGCTGTAAGTGTATTACTCAATGTAATACACTTACAGCCTGCTTCCTGTGCGATCCAGGGGGCTGGATCACACAGGCAAGCAGGGATAGCAGCCACGATGCCTAAGGAAGGCATCGGGCTGCTATCCAAGCCATCGGGTCCCCGTCACAGCAGCGCGGGAAGGGGTTAATTATACTTTGTCCTATTTATGTTTACTTATTGTATGTCTTATATGTATTTTAGGCCGTAATCAAGGTCCGGGAGGACCGAAACGTTGGCCTTTGTTTGTGATAATGTGGATACTAATAAACTAAGCGTCTTACTAATTCTGCAAAACTGTGGTACTGTGTGCCGTGACTTATGTTGAATATACTGTGGGATTACCCCCATCACTGAGCACCAGGAGTGATCTGGGTGGAGTGCCAACCAAATTGGAACATAGCAAACCATGGCTCGGCGGGCCACAGGTTATGCACCCCTGCTCTAGACCATCTAGTCTCCTAGGACTCTTATATTTTATTTAAAGAAGAACTCCCGCAAAAAAAATTTATTCCATGTCCTGCTAGAAATGTACATGATGTAATCTGTAGTGAATGTCATTTTCTTACCAGTAGCTGAATTTTTGAGTTATATCATCCTGAAGTTTCTTATCTGAGTCATGTGACTAGGAATTAGACCCACCAACTCACACAGCACCTTGTGTGTGGACAGGAAGTCTAATTTTCTAAGCATTCCTATGGGAGCCTCACTTTCAGTCTCATAGGAATGAATAGAGAAGTGACTGGCTTGCTGTCCTGGGTCAGTTGGAGGTCAGGGAGTTGGTCACATGACCCAGCTACAATAAGAAGAGAGTGGAAACTCTCAATTTCAGCCTCTGATAAGAAAATGACATTCACTACAGATTATATCATGCACCTTTCTAACAGGTCAGAGAATAAAATTTTTTGCGGGAGTTCTTCTTTAAGAATATTTTCTTATTCTTTCCCCAAGATCTCGAACGCACTGACAGCAATATTAAATCATGTCTGAGTGACACTGACATACGTACAGTGCCTTGCGAAAGTAATCGGCCCCCTGGAACTTTTCAACCTTTTGCCACATTTCAGGCTTCAAACAAAAAGACATAACATTTTAAATTTTTTGTGAAGAATCAACAAGTGGGTCACAATTGTGAAGTGGAACGAAATTTATTGGATCATGTAAACTTTTTTGTAATAATAAAACTGAAAAGTGGGGAGTGCAAAATTATTCGGCCCCCTTGCATTAATACTTTGTTGCGCCACCTTTTGCTGCAATTACAGCTGCAAGTCGCTTGGGGTATGTCTCTATCAGTTTTACACATCTAGAGACTGAAATTCTTGCCCATTCTTCCTTGCAAAACAGCTCGAGCTCTTTGAGGTTGGATGGAGAGCATTTGTGAACAGCAGTTTTCAGCTCTTTCCACATATTCTCAATTGGATTCAGGTCTGGACTTTGACTTGACCATTCTAAGACCTGGATATGTTTATTTTTGAACCATTCCATTGTAGATTTTGCTTTATGTTTGGGATCATTGTCTTGTTGGAAGATAAATCTCCGTCCTAGTCTCAAGTCTTTTGCAGACTTCAACAGGTTTTCATCCAGAATGGTCCTGTATTTGGCTCCATCCATCTTCCCATCAATTTTAACCATCTTCCCTGTCCCTGCTGATGAAAAGCAGGCCCAAACCATAATGCTGCCACCACCATGTTTGACAGTGGGGATGGTGTGTTCAGGGTGATGAGCTGTGTTGCTTTTATGCCAAACATCGTTTTGCATTGTTTCCAAAAATTTGGATTTTGGTTTCATCTGACCAGAGCACCTTCTTCCACATGTTTGGTGTGTCTCCCAGGTGGCTTGTGGCAAACTGTAAACAAGACTTTTTATGGATATCTTTGAGAAATGGCTTTCTTCTTGCCACTCTTCCATAAAGGCCAGATTTGTGAAGTGTTCGACTGATTGTTGTCCTATGGACAGACTCTCCCACTTCAGCTGTAGATCTCTGCAGTTCATCCAGAGTGATCATGGGCCTCTTGGCTGCATCTCTGATCAGTCTTCTTATTGTTTGAGATGAAAGTTTAGAGGGATGGCTGGGTCTTGGTAGATTTGCAGCGATCTGATACTCCTTCCACTTCAATATGATCGCTTGCACAGTGCTCCTTGGGATGTTTAAAGCTTGGGAAATCTTTTGGTATCCAAATCCGGCTTTAAACTTCTCCACAACAGTATCATGGACCTGCCTGGTGTGTTCCTTGGTCTTCATGATGCTCTCTGTGCTTTAAACAGAACCCTGAGACTATCACAGAGCAGGTGCATTTATACGGAGACTTGATTACACACAGGTGGATTCTATTTATCTTCAGTCATTTAGGACAACAATTGATCATTCAGAGATCCTCAATGAACTTCTGGAGTGAGTTTTCTGAACTGAAAGAAAATGGGCAGAATAATTTTGCACGCCCAACTTTTCAGTTTTATTAATACAAAAAAAGTTTAAATGATCCAATAAATTTCGTTCCACTTCACAATTGTGACCCACTTATTGATTCTCCAAAAATTTAAAATGTTATATCTTTTTGTTTGAAGCCTGAAATGTGGCAAAAGGTTGAAAAGTTCCAGGGGGCCGAATACTTTCACAAGGCACTGTAGCTATGGGTAAATGCATGTTTCATGGCATAAAAAGGGCAGGCACCCAAAATCGGCAGATTGCTGAACAGTGGGGAATCCCAAAAAGTCAAGACTCTTCCTGGCTTAGGAGTCCCTGCTCTGACTCCATATATGGAGTCAGTGCTATGAAAATGAAGGGGGTATCCCCAAGCATACTGACAATGTGTATTTAAATCTAATTTAGTCTCTATTTCTGAAATGTTTCTGCCAGGATTTGAACTCACAACCTCTACAACCTTTACCACTGTTAAGCAGTGATAGAAAAACCTCATAGTAGTTTCTCATGTATTAGGTATTCCTATACAGCAGAAGTATCATTTTATTTTTTTTAATAATTGTAAAAAAAATGTATGGCACAAAATAAATGTGTAATTACAAAAAAAATATATAAAATCATACCTCTGATATATATGATTGCATAATATGTGGGAAGCTACTACTGAGGTTTTTAGCAATAATATAGTTATATTAACAGGTTAACATGAAGTTTTATAGCTCAGTGGTTAAGGTTCCAGGAGAATCGTTTAAAAAAATAGAGGTTAAATAAAACTCAAATAGACACACCAACCTTTTTAATTTGTGTGCCACGACCCAGCGAGTGTGAACCCACTGTGCCTCGTGCCCTATCTCCTCTAAGGGCGTTGTCTAAGTGAACCCCTCGATCTTCACAATACCCCTGATGGTGGGGATAGACTTTCCAAAGGGAACACCAGGTCAGATGGGGATATGGTTTGGTTATATGAGCCGCGCAGGTCTAATTTAGTGAAGACCTTAGCCCCCCGGATCCTTTCAAAGAGTTCGGAGATTAGCGGTAGAGGGTATCGATTCTTGACTGTGATCTTATTCAGACCTCGATAGTCGATACAGGGCCATAAGGATTCATCTTTTTTCTGCACAAAGAAGAACCCGGCACTGGCTGGTGAAGTAGATTTTCGGATAAACCCCCTTTAGAGGTTCTCCTTGGTGTAATCAGACATCGCTTGGGTCTTGGGAAGTGAGAGTGGGTAGATTCGACCATGAGGAGGGGGGGGAGTGGCACCAGGCAGAAGGTCAATCGGACAATCATATGGACAATTAGGAGGCAGGGTCTTGGCCTCTTTCTTACTAAAGACGTCTGCAAAACTGGCATACTGCTGCGGAAGTCGAGGTAGGTCTACAGGTACAGTAGGTGAGAAAGCAGGTTGGACCTCCGATAAGCAGGTGGACTGACAGGCTGATCCCCAACGCAAAATCTGACCGGAGTGCCAGTCCAGAACTGGAGTATGCTAACGCGGCCAGGGTAGACCAAGGATAATCAGATTCACAGACTCTGGCAGCACATAGAAGGAGATCGTCTCAGAATGCAGAACCCCTATTTGCAGCTTACGGGGCAAAGTAACGGAGAGCACATGTTCAGGAAGTGGCAGTCCATTTATGGAAGACACTGACAGAGGCCTTTCCAGATGGATGGTAGCAATGGCGTAGCTATAGGGGTCGCAGCAGTCGCAGTTGCGACCAGGCCCCTAAATCAGGGCCGCACCACACCTCGCCTAATTGGCGGTGTGGCTCTGATTTAGGCCAATTAGGCGAGGTGCGGTGCGGCCCTGGTCACAGGAGGCAACGTCGGCGGCGGGGCAGAGGGAGATGAGCGCTTCCATTGTGGAAGCGCTCATCTCCATATTCATCTGTATCGCCGTCCTCAGGACGGCGATACAGATGCCTGTGCTTCGGGGCAGGGGAGGGAGAGGCGTCTCCCTTCCCCATTCATCTGATAGGCTGCAGGCCTAGTGCCTGCAGCCTATCAGAGGCCGGCGCAGGCGGCGCGATTACGTCATCGCGCTGCCTGAGCCGTACAGTGCGGGACACAGGCCGGAAGAGGCCTGCATCGCATCGCTGATGGAGGTAAGTATAAGTGTTTATTTTTTTATGTATGACACAAACGGACCAAAGCTCTTCTTAATGGGGGCACTGAGGACATTTCTTATTGGCACATGGTGGCACTGGGGGCATTTTTTTTTACTGGCACATGGGGGCACTGGGGGCATTTCTTATCCGCTGTTACATTGTGTAACTATTATTTTTTGTTGGGAAAGGTGGAAACCCTAACAGAACCCCTTCTCCCCGGTGACTCCCATAACTATTTTAAAGTTATGTCTATGGAGATGTGTGGGGGCTCATTTGTGGGACAATCTGTCTTTTTTTGACAATACTGTTTTGAGGTGTGTATAACTTGATCACTTTTTCATTCAATTTTCTTGGGAGATAAAGTGATGAAAAAATTGCAATTCAGCCTTTTTTATTTTTTTCTGTTACATCCTTCTAACTTTTTTTTATATTTTAATAGTTTGGGTATTTTCACATGCGACAATGCCCTTAATTGTTTATTTTATTTTACGGAAAGTGGGGTGATTTTTAGTTTTTTTTATATTTTCAAAACAATTTTTTTTTTTTACTTTTTTTTATTACTTTTCATCAGATTGCAACTTATACAGAATAATGGAAATACCGTATTTTTCGCTTTATAAGACGCACTTTTTTCCCCCAAAAGTAGGGGGAAAATTGCAGTGCGTCTTATAAAACGAATACAAGTGAGCGCTTCCATTATGGAAGCGCTCACTTGTATGTTTTAGCTGCCGGGGGGCCGGGATCCCCCCATCAGACCTTAGATCAGCACAGCGTGCACCATAACAATAAAATAAAAAACTTCACTTGCCTGTCCTGCGCCGCGGCTCCTCAGGCTTCCCGGCCCGGCGCTGCACTGTCCTGAACGCGTACAGCGTCAGAACATAGTGCGCGCACTATGACCTGACGCTGCACGCAGTCAGGTGACAGTGCAGCGCCGGGACGGGAAGCCTGAGGAGCCGCGGCGCAGGACAGGCAAGTGAAGTTTTTTATTTTATTGTTATGGGGCACGCTGGGCTGATCTGAGGTCTGATGGGGGCACAGAGTGGTCTCATGGGGGCACTGTGGGCTGGTCTGAGGTCTCATGGGGGCACTGTGGGCTGGTCTGAGGTCTGATGGGGGCACAGAGTGGTCTCATGGGGGCACTGTGGGCTGGTCTGAGGTCTCATGGGGCACTGTGGGCTGGTCTGAGGTCTGATGGGGGCAAAGAGTGGTCTCATGGGGGCACTGTGGGCTGGTCTGAGGTCTGATGGGGCACTGTGGGCTGGTCTGAGGTCTGATGGGGGCACAGTGGGCTGGTCTGAGGTCTGATGGGGGCACAATGGGCTGTTCTGAGGTCTGATGGGGGCAAAATGGGCTGTTCTGAGGTCTGATGGGGGCCTGATGTGATGTCCTGAAATTTATGGGGGGGTCATATATGAGGTCTGATGAAAAATATTTTTTTCTCATTTTCCTACTCTACTCTGGGATGCGTCTTATCTTCGGGTGCATCTTATAAAGCGAAAAATACGGTAGCTCCATTAATCTGTACAGAAATCACTATATCACAGTTCAGTGCTGCCACCTAGTGTCCTGAACTGGGATATACTAATAGTGAGCCTGGACCCAGTACAGGCTACGGCTCATTTTTAGAACAGGGTGCTTTCCCCAGTCTCCGCTGGAGGAATGCGCGTCTGAGCAGGTTTAATTTTTTTACACTCTCAGATAATGTGGTGCCATTTGACAAATGCCACAAGGGGGCCCACTGAGATTTATCGCCAAAGGGCCCACATGAACCTGGGGCCGGCATAAACAAATGTTCTGAAACACACTTCTAGACGCTGTAATTGTGTTTCATGAACATGTGCTTGTGCCTGAGTTCCCACAAAGTGGGAGGTCACAACAGACTTCAGAAAACTGACTCCACCCTTCTTCCCCAAGAAGGAAGCAACAACTCAGCAGCCATTGTGGAATTTTGTCTAGACTCCAGATATGGTTCCATGTACCAGCCCATGGAAGGGAAAGATTACAGAAGATCCAGGCAACCTATAGAGGGAGTGTGAATATCAGAAAAGGAAGGTAATTGAAGTTTATCAGGCTCTAGCCTCCCCTGCATTTGGTGGAGAGATTCCAAGCTACCAGCTGCCCACTATAACCAAAGACAGAAAGGCCACCTGTCAGGAGCTTGAATTCTTAGCGAGGATACCAAATTATATGACTATACAGTACAGCAGAGAGTATTACTAAAGAGGATACTGAAGGTATTGTGAATAGAGATGAGCGAACGTGCTCGAAACGAGGACGGAAGCGGCTGCCTGCGCCCATGCGAGCGCAGGGGAGCCGAGCGGTACAGTGCTCGTTTCGAACACGTTCGCTCATCTCTAATTGTGAACAAAAGTGTACAACTATACTGTGCAAAAGAGATAGTGCACCCCTCCAGCCTAGAAAAAGCAAGAGAGGAAAACAGTCCCCTTATGCAACTTTTGGGAACTACCCTGAAAAATTGACCAGGCTGCCTTGCTCTAAATTACTTTTGTGCACATTGATGACCTTTGGATCAGCTTCAGTAAAAGCTGTGGATTTGTTAAGAAAATTAGTCTCCTTAGGCCCCATTCACACGTCCGTATTTTTGCACATCCTGGAAAACGATCAGTTTTTTGCGGATCCGTTGTTTTCCAAGACATCCATTCCATTTTTCCGTAAAAAACGGAAAGGATGTATCCATATGTCATCCGTTTTTTGCGGATCCGCAAAAAACGTAAGGATGAATAACATCTTTTATTTTCACCCCTCCTGGAACGGAATCCGCAAATACGGATGACATGTGGATGCCTTTCCGCATGTCTTCCGCATTTTTTGCGGATCCATAGAATTTCATTGTGCTACGGACCGCAATTCGGGAGAAAAGTAGGACAGGAGGATTTCTTTATGCGGACAGTCGGAAGGGACACATGGATGCGGACACCACACGGTGTACTGTCCGCATTTTTTCGGGACCCATTGAAATGAATGGATCCGCATCCTATCCGCATAATTGTCCGCAATTGCGGAAACGGATGCGGACACATTATACGGACGTGTGAATGGGTCCTTATTGTGCTAACCGATCGCCTACTTGCACTCAAGGGTGCTGGCGTCACAAAGACATCAAGGACCCTTCCTTCCCTGCATCTAAAACCAATACTAAAAAGGGCACCTAGACAACCATCCAGCAGGAGAACCCCTTAAACCCTGAGAGTTTCCAGAAGGAATCCGGTGCCTTCCTTCTCTTCACTGCATGCCAACCCAGGGAGCTGCAGAAACGTGAGTATAGACTGTTGTGTTCCTCGGTTCAAATTCACACTAGTTGCCACACTCACTCACACATGGCCCTATGGTTCTGGTTTGCTGCACATACATAGTATTTAAAAACACACTGCACCGTCACATATTCCAAAGCTTCCAAAAGTTTACCTTTATCAAGGGCGGATTATGTTTAAACAAAGACAGTGAAATAGGATAAAAAAGTGGCTTGGGGTACCAAGTGTCCAAAAATTATGCCTTGATAGGGTCAGAATGCCTGCCCATATGACACACACAAGTGTTGATTGTCAGAACCAGCCTAAAGAAATTCTACCTTTTAATTGGGAGTAGTAGCAGTGGAGTGTGGATGTGAAAAGGATGCAGATATTGTGGCGTGTGGCTGCAATAGTAGCAGCAGCAGCAGAGACAGCATACCATGGAACATAAGGTAGGTTAGCTGTCTATGGGTAGTAATAGTAGTGGTAATAATGGCAGATGCTGTGCGTTAATAGCAGTAGCAGTAGGGGATTAGCATCAAGGAGCAGCAGCAGCTCAGGCGGCAGCAGCCATATGGTACATGATGGCAGAAAGGTAGCAGCGGCAGCCTTATGGAAGATAATGGTAGGCACAGGCAACAGCAGTGGCATGAAGGGGGCAGTGGCTTGATGGAGGCAACAGCAGGAGCAGCTGTGTAGAACATGATGGTTGGCAGGCCGCAGCAGTGGCATGATGGTTGCAACGGCATGATGGAGGCAGGACAGTAGGCAGGCAGCAACAGTAGCAAGATGAAGCACCCGAAAATCCACCTGAATCCAGGCTTGGTTCATTTTCACAAAAGTGATGTCTTGGACACTGGTGGAGGATAATTTGGTGCGTTTGGGTGTCATCATGCCCCTTGCAGTGCTGAAAACCCTCTCTGAGATAACACTAGAGGCTGGGCAAGAAGGAGAGTGTGCTGTGCTGGTATGGGCCACTGTTCTGGTCTGCTTGCTCAGAAATCCATGGGGTCAGGGACCACAGTATGTGCCAGAGAGTAGGTAGGCCTGAACCTGGGCATTAATGGGGGAGCTGTCGGCTTGATGACTGGACTCAGCCTGGCAAGGCACATTGAAAAACTGTTCCATCATGTTGAGAAGACTGAAATGGATGCTGCTACTTCTTCTGCAGCTTCTGCTGCTTGTGGTAGAAGGAGGGGAATGATTCTGATAATAACGTAATTTGTCCTCACTTTCAGTGGGAACATTCCACCATTTTGCTTTAATGGGGGGGGGGGTCTTAAAGCATGGCTATCTAGCAATCATCAGACTGTTTGATGTCAACGATACGCCTGTCACTGCGTAAGCAAGCGAGCATACAGGTCACCATTCTGGCCAGAGTCCTCGAGGAGCCAGTTCTTTCTGGCTCCGTCACCCACTGGGACGATTTGTTGTCTGGGCCGGTGGCATCCTCATTATCTTCCTCTTGATCCTCTAACTCCTTCTCTCCTTGCAGTTGCAGCTCCTGATCCTCCTCCATGGCAGATTCCCTTTGTAGGTCCTCGACATCTACAGGGCAGACAGCAAGATGCATCAGCTGTTCTTTTTCCGCCATCGTCCTGTGCTGCAAGTGCTCCAGCGTCTGTTCTAAGATAAATATGAGAGGGATGACAATGTTCATGCTACAGTTATCCCTGATTTCAAACTCTGTGGCCTCTTCAAAGGGCTTCAGCACCCGACAGGCATCTCAGATGGGTTGCCACTGCCCGACATCGAATTAACACATGATTCTTGCTGCTGAGGCTGTCTGGTGCATGACAAAATCGTTCATGGCGTTCTGCTGCTCAAACAGACGCTCGAGCATGTGCAATGTTGAATTCCAATGAGTTGACACATTGCAAATTAATCGGTGTCATGGCCGGCCTTTCTGTCGCGACAAGTGGAGGAGAGCATTCCTCGTCACATACCTCGCCTCGCCACTGGCCAAAATGCTTTGATAGTCTCCTGGACATTGCCAGCACCTTGCGCAAGCCAGTGTACTTATATAGCCAGTGGGATGTTTGCTGCTTAATGTACCTTAGCAACTGCTTGCTTATGTGGCTACTCTCTCCCAGGCCGATCAGCTCCAACACGGCGTGGCAACGCACAACAAAAATTGCAGGGAGTGGCCCATATTGTCTGTCACTTGAGCGTACAAGGCAGGATTGGCTTTTTAGGAGAAATAATTGCATCCAGGTATCTTCCAGCAAGACTGGGCGCATGCCATCAGCTCCCTAAAGGCAACAGACTCGACTAAATGGTAGCTACTCCACCGCCAGCAACTTGGTCAGGAGAAAATTACGCTTAAACACCAGCAGATTGCTGGGCATGTAGAATTGTTTCCTGACCACGAATTTTGTTATCGATGGCTGATGTTGGAGCGGAGGAAGAGCAGGAGTCTGAGTGAGAGAAGTGTAAAAAGAATGATGGGGATGTGAAAGACACCATACTGCCCGTGGATGCCATCTGGCAGCCACAAGGGAGTAAGGGTCAAGGTGGGAACTCCTCTTGCGGGAGCTGGCTGCACCTTCTGTTTGCCCAGGGGATGGGCTGCTTCAAGTGGTTCAATAGAGCTGAGTTGTCTACGTTTGTGTTTGCCTGCCCATGTCTTATTTTGCTCTTACACAGGTTGCATAAAGCAATGCCTTTGTCATTGCCGTCATCATGGAGAAAAAAATTCCAGACAATACTTGTGCAAAGCTAGAGGCTTTGCTCTAGCATGTATTGGGCCTAACCTACCTACAGCATCAGCAGCATCACCAGATCCCAAAGCAGATGTGGCCCTGGCTGTTCTTTTGGAGGTGTGTGGCTTCTTCTCTTTATTGCTGCCACCTTCACCCATCTCCTCTGATGTTGCCTCCTCCTCAGCACCCTGATCCACCTGCCAAGTCCTGTCCAGCACACAATTGTCATCAGAACCCTTCCTCTCCCTGCTGCTTCTATCAGACTGTGGGATATTATGGTGGGTTCTTTGCCCCCCCTCCCCTGCTCTAACCCAACTGCCACTGTTGCTTTCCCCAACGCCAATAGCGCAGCTACGAGGGTCACTACTACTACCACCACCAACACAGCTATGCCTGGGGTCGGCAGCCTCCTCCTCCACTTCCTCCTCAGGGCAGCACAAATGATGACTGTTCTCACACAAGTCATCAACAGGGAGACTCTTGACTATCTGCCGTAGGGCGTGGTGGGGGTTTTCATGCCACTTCTTTGGAAAAAGGAAGATGCCCCACTAGGAAGTCAGGCGCCCCTTTGCGTCATCCTGCTGAAACCGAGAGGAGTGAGCCATCCAATCTACAATGTCATCCTGTTTCTCCTCAACAATTATGTTTCCCCTTTCCAAAGCCAGCAGGGACAACTGCAGCCTAATAATACTACTTCTGACCGGATAGCTGGTGCTGCTACTACCCACATTCTGGCTCTGGGTCTTTTGTGCACTACCCTGTGTATTGGTATAGTAATGACATATATGCTGGTCTGAATATATTTAACAACCTCCCCCAAAAAATTGACACTGTGCGGGGATAGAAATAAAAGGAAACAGGTCTAAATTCGATATCACTCACAGATAGTTTGGTGCCCTACCCTATGTATTGGTGTACTGATCACCTATATGTTGGTTTAAATTGAACTCTCCAAAAAAAAAGAAATTCCATCCATGTGGAAATACAATAAACAGAAACAGACAATTGAGGACTGATGCTCAATTTCACATTAAAACTCACTGGTAAATTGTTATGTGTACTGGTGTACTGATCACCTATACACTGGTTTAATTAAATTGAAAAATCCCCCAAAAAATTAAAATTCCAACTGTGTGGAAATACAATAAACGGAAACAAATGATTGAGGCCTGATGCATATTTTTATGTTAACACTCACAGGTTAAATTGTTCCCCTACCCTGTGTATTGGTGTACTAATTTAATTAAATTGAACACCCACCCAATAAAAAAAATAAAAAATCCAACCATGTGGAAATAGTATAAATAGAAAGGGATGATTGAGGCCTGACGCTTACTTTAACGTTAAAGAGGACTTTTCACCACTCCTGGCATGCCTGTTTTAATAGTTTCATGCATTCCCCATGTGATAACAATTCTGGAACAGCTATTCTTATGTCTGTATGTTCTGCCATTCCTTTATTATTTCTACTATAAGTTATGAATGAATTGCTATTAGCCTTCAGTAAGGGTACAGAGGCGGAGGTAACATGGCAGCACTGATTGGACAGAGTGAGTCTGTGCAGGTACACACCCCCAACTTGTTACTTCCCCTCTGTACCCTTACTGAAGGCTAATAGCAATTCAATTATAACTTCTAGTAGAAATAATAAAGGAATGGCACAACATAGAGTCATAAGAATAGATGCTCCAGAATTATTACATGGGGAATGCATGAAGATATTAAAACAGGCATGTCAGGAGTGGTGAAAGGTCCTCTTTAAGATTCACAGGCAAATTGTTGCTCTACTCTGTGTATTGGGGTACTGATCACCTATATGCTGGTTTAATTATATTGAACCCACCGAAAAAATGTCGTTCTGACCGTGTGGATATAGATTTTTTAAATTTATTTTATGCACTTATATAGCGCTGCTATATTCTGCAGCTGCCCCTAATGGGGCTCACAAACTAAGTTCCCTATTGGTATGTCTTTGGAGTGTGGGAGGAAACCCAAGAAAACAGGGGAGAATATACAAACTCCATGCAGTTTGGTCGGAATCGATCCTAGTACCCCAGCACTGCAAGGCACTAGTGCTAACCGCTAACCCAACAGAATAAATGGAAATAGACAATCGAGGCCTGACATTTAATTTCACATTAACGCTCTCAGGTAAATTGTTGCCCTACCCTGTGTATTGGTGTACTGATTACTAATATGCTGGTTTAATTAAACTAAACAATCCCCCAAAAAATTAAATTCCAACCGTGTGGAAATACAATAAACTGAAACGGAGGATTGAGGCCTGATGCTTATTTTCACGTTAACACTGACAGGTAAATTGAATCAGCACTGAAACTCCCATTGAATTGAATACGAAGCTGGAAAAAACAGCTCAATGCAAGTCCATGTGTTTTTGTGCATTTTCCACGCATTTTTTGAGCAGATCAGCTTCAAAAACCTCAAGCTGAAAATTCAGCTATGTAACCATCCATTGGTTTAAAAAAAGACGCTTCAAATAACCACCCCAAAAACATGTCAAAAACCACGTTTTTTGCTCAGAAAAAAAAAACATGCAGCTTCCGCTGATTTTTTATAAGCTTTTTTTTTTTTTTAAATCAGTCATGTGACGTGGCCCTAAGATGGTTTTTCTGGCAGACTCTGCAAGACCCAACAACCCTCATTCAAAGCCCCAATGGCATTCTGCTCGTTCTCTCTTTCTGCTAGGATACCTCCCTGCCTGTTGCAACACTGATTGACTGATCCAGTGTGTATGTTGGCCTGTGAGCCAATCTGTAAAACTGTCTTGTTGCCTGTAGCAACCAATCAAAGCTTTCATTTCTTACTTTGCTTTAAAAAAATGAAAGCTGCATTGTGATTGGTTGCTATGAGCAACAAAGACATCTATACTTTTAGACAGTTTTATAAATTTGCCCCTTCATTCTTTCGCAAAGTAGGCCAATCAATAGTGATATAAAGTCGGCCTTATAAACTATGTTACTATGTTACTAAACAACCTAGGGGTGCACCAGATTTATCATCCAGCATGAGCCACTGTGGTAAATCTGGCGGATTTTTAGACTGTTTAAGATTACGCTGTCTAACTATTAGACAGAATTAATAAATCTGCCCCATTATCTTTTATGAGCCTACTAGCAGAAGGACCTTGCTTCACCTGGGTATATTTCATCTATTTCATTTAATGTTTGTGTGTCATTAAAGTGACCTCTACAGCACCCGCCTCCTTAACAGTGACTTCCACAGCCTTCCACCCCTTAACACTGACCATAGGTTACAGTCCCCTTAACTGACCTCCAGCATTCCAGGCCCCTTGACAGAGACATCCACAGCGACTGCCCCTTTAACAGTGACCTCACAGTACCTCGCTGCCCCTTTAATAGTGGCCTCCACAGTCCCATCCTCCCTTAACAGTGACCTCCACAGCAGCCTGCCTCCTTAACAGTAACATCCACAGCGCTCCACCTTTAACTGTGACCTCAACAGCAGCCTGCCCCTAGGGTGGCCAGAGGTCTATTTTTAGGCTGGACAGTCCGAGCACAGGGCCTGGATGGACACGGGGATGTCCTTTTTAAAGGGGTATTCCGGTAACGTAACTTAATTTTTGATAAACTGCATTAAGGCTGCAAGCTGTGACCCAACCAGAACCTATACCTATACATATAACCAGAATTTCATTTTACCTTGCAATCCATTTGTCTAGCTCCTGTGTGAGCCTGCAACACACTGACAGTATCATGGCTCCTGATCTTCCCTCACAAGACTACAATCCCCACAATCCCTAGCTTTCCTGCTGTGAGTGTTGATGATTACTGATTGGCTGCCTGATATCACAGTGCAGACACGCCCCCTCTTCTCAGTAAGCTGCAGCACATTAATATTTAGCTAGAGAATTGATAGCAACACACTGAGCATGCCTGACCTAACAAAGGCTCAGAACTACAGGTCGGCGCCATGGTAACTTATGAAGAAACACAGTTGGTAGCAAGGAGGAAAACTACTTTTATAACTTCTGAACAGTAAATATGTGAAATTGACATTATATTAGGTAATGATTGCTGATGAATTAGTCTAAAACATAAGTTATATTTATGGTAACCCTTTAACAGCTCACTCTCAGACAGCAGCACTGTGCAGTCTGACCAAGAGCTGCAAGGAGAAAGTCACCCTCCCTCCCACCCCTGCAGCTTTTAAGTCCTTCTTTTATGGATGACCTGAATTACAGGTCGATGCCATGGTAATTTATGAGGAAACACAGTGGGTAGCAGTGGAAGAAAACATCTTTTATTACTACTGAACGGTAAATATGTGAAATTTACATTATATTAGGTAATGATTCATGATGAATTAGTTTAAAACATAAGTTATATTTATGGTAATCCGAATACCCCTTTAACAATGTCATCCACAGCACCCTGCTCCTTTAAAGCAGACCTATAGCAGTGAAGAAAACTGTCTGGGTTGTTATGGAAACCTGGTGTGAAACTGTCTGTATGTGGAGGCTAAGGGCCTGCGAGCTTCTATTAGCTGATAAGGGTCATGTGACCAGACTTCTATTGTCTAATGCATTTTTTGGGAATATCTCAGGAACGGTACATCCTGGAGAGCCGAGACCCGGTCTAAAACCTTCCCGGACACCTGATGTATCTGTGTGACAAATTTCGTGATTGTAGCTGCGACGGTGCGGATTCCTTTAGCGGACATACACACATACATGTATACACACAGCTTTATATATTAGATTTTAGGCCTTGTTCACACATCAGTTATTTTATCAGTTATTTCCATCAGTTTTTGTAAGCCAAAACCAGGAGTGCAGGCTACACAAAAATAAGGTATAATGAAAAGATCTGCAACTGTTCTGTGTTTTTGACCCGCACCTGGTTTTGGCTCACAATAGCTGATGGAAATAAATGATCAAATAACTGATGTGTGAACAAGGCCTTACTATGATACAGCAATACCAAATATGTGGAGGGGTTTTATTTTTGCAATTTTTTTCATTGAAAGGCATTTTTGGAAATGCTGTGGTGCAGAACCCTGAGAGAGGGAACCCCTTCCCTCTAAATAGTGCTATTGACTGCAGCATCTAAAGGGTTAAACAGCCCGGATTGGCTGGCATAAGAGAGCCACGCTCCTGCTCATCGCTGCATGGGAGATCCATGCAGAGCTTAGACTAGGCCACCTAAGGCCCCTTAGTGATCACCATAAAAAGGTGTATTGTCGGTCACTAAGGGGGTTAAACAAATATTGCCCACATGCAGTGTAAAAAGTTCACATAAAATATGTGCAGAAATTGACATGAGATGTGGATTAATTTATGTTGCAGATTTCTATCTTTGCAGCAGGTGAAATCCGCTGCAAAATCCACCACAGATCAACATATAACTGAAGTGGATTTAATTGCAGATCTAGCTGTGGATGCATGGAAAAATCCATGGTGATGTATATCTCTTGTGGACATACCCTTAGGGTTGCTACTTACAACCCTTTTTGTGGCATTTTATTGGACTAAAAAAGCCATGATTTTCATGCATTTTTACAGTTTTTCACATACTTTCTTGAGTAGCATTTTTTTATACAGATCTTTTTGTTATACAGTTTTGAATCACATCTGGCTGCAGAGTTTCTAGAAAAACCAAGACTGAAAAACCTGAGGTCCTAATGTACTGTACTCATGGCAGGAACCAGCTGTATAATGAAGATGATGCCATGAGTTCAGGTCAGAGTAGCAGTATTGGGTCTGGAACAAGCAGCCATCACACAGAGCGTGATCAAATCCTATTCTATCTCTATACCCATACATTTACTAAAAGAAGAAATCTGGCACACTGTGAAAATATGACCTAGCTCTTTAATGCTTAATGGCTCCAACTATACATTAAAGTTGAGTATATACAGTTCATATAGAGTTCATACAAGCATATCTCCCAACTGTCCCAGGATGGTCCCTAGAGATGAGCGAATCTATTTGCCGCTTCGTAGATTCATATCGAATCTTGGGATTTTTCAGCTGCGAAGCGAATCCGAATATTAGGTGATTCGCTTCGCTTTTGTACACATTCGCTATGTAGTTTGTCCTATAAATTATACGCTATTCTACGTATAATTTAGTTACTCTATACGCTGTTGCGTACGAATTCAATTCAGCGATGCAGACTTTTCCCTGGTAGTTACTCTATACGCTGTTGCGTACGAATTTAATTCAGCGATGCAGACTCCTCCCTGGTAGTTCCGCCCCTTTCTCCAGCGCGGGAGGATGACGAGGCAACTCAGGAAATGAAGTTGCGCATTCGTGCGCCTCATCCCTTTTTCCCCCTTTTCAGGTTATTTGGGGAGCCTCTTGAAAGAGGGTTTTTTAAGGAACCTTTGCTGCTTTTTTTTTTACCTATTTGGATTACAATTTTACCTATGTGGATTACAAATTGCGACTGAGTTTGGGACTCTGCTCCAGTTCTATGACAAGCGTCAGAAGAGAAGAGACTGAAACGTGTCCGTGAGCAGACTAGGTAGGTGATATTTAAAATGTTTACATTATACCTATAATAATGTATTTGCACTTTACCATATATATGTCTCGAATATTCGCTCTGCCTCTGAGGAGTGCACGCCGCGGCCTCTCCTCGTACGTGCTGCGTATTACGTAATTGCTTAGACAATAGTACGCTGAGATTCGTAAGCTATTTGTACGCTCATGCGTACGTCAACAAGAAGTTGTGTACATTTTGTAAATGAACGTTCGTTATTAGTGAGCGAATGTTCGCTAATAGCACATAATAACGTATATTTTGTACGCAAATACAACAAATCTATTCGTCGAATATACGAATTTTAGGAAAAGTGCGGCGAATGTTCAGCGAATAATTTTTTGAATGATTCGCTCATCTCTAATGGTCCCTATTCCAGGGTGCTGTCCCAGACAGCCTGCCTCATTTCCAGATGTTAAGCCATGTTGCCTGCACTTCCACTGTTTCACCAGTAGGGGCTGATGTATCAAACCTACACTGTACATTTTGGTAAAGTACTTTGCTTGTTGCCTGGCACCATCCACGAGACACGGAATTTGGACCCTATATAGTGTATTTGTTACAGGGCTGATGGCGAAATAATGTGTCTCGTGCTTCACTGGTGGTATTTTTTGGCACTGTCTGGGATGGGGGAGTTATTTGGTTCCTGAACTGTGGTATTTGTTTGGACCAACCAAGAAAAAGAAGGTTTATAGTAGGTAATTAAAAAGTATGCAATCCAATGCTATGTTATATGGAGGGCTGTTTTTGCAGGATAAATAGTAGTTTTTAATGGCACCAGAATTACTGATTAACTTTTATTAACTCTTTTTTAGGTGGATGGGAATGGGATGGAAAAACAGCAATAAGGTGCCACTGAGCTTTTATATCATAAATTTAGCTGTGTTCATTTTTCAGCATAAATAACATGATGACTTTATTCTCTGGGTCAGCACAATTACTGGGTTACCAAATACATAGATTTTTTTATGTTTTACTAATTCTGCACAATAAAAAGCCTTTTTAAAATAATATATTTTTGAATCACTGCAGCCCAAGACCCATAACTTTATTTTTTTGTGAGCGCTTAATTTTTCTGGGAGACTTGTTTTTATTGGTATTAATTTTGGTTTTTTGATTGCTTCTTATAAGTTTTTTGTGGCGAATAAGCAAAAAACAGCAATACTGGTATTTTTTTGTTTTTTTTTCAGTAATTCAATTCAAAAAGTGAAACACATATATTATATAGAGTCATTACAGAGTGAACTTTTTCAAGTGTTTATTTCTGTTAATGTTAATGATTATGGCTTACAGCCATGGAAAACACAAAAGTCATTATCTCAGAAAATTAGAATATTATATTAGACCAACTGTAATTTTTTTGAAACACAGAAATGTTGGCCACATGAAAAGTATGTGCAGTAAATGCACTCAGTACTTGGTTGGGGCTCCTTTTGCATGAATGACTGCATCAATGCGGTGTGCCCTGGAGGCGATCAGCCTGTGGCACTGCAGAGGTGTTATGGAAGCCCAGGTTGCTTTGATAGCGGCCTTCAGCTCGTCTGCATTGTTGGGTCTGGTGTCTCTCATCTTCCTCTTGACAATGCCCCATAGATTCTCTATGGGGTTAAAGTCAGGCGGATATGCTAGCCAATTAAGCACAATGATACTGTGGTTATTAAATCAGGTATTGCTACTTTTGGCAGTGTGGACAGGTGCCAAGTCCTGCTGGAAAATAAAAATTCCATCTCCAAAAAGCTTGTTGGCAGAGGGAAGCATGAAGTGCTCTAAAATTTCCTGGTAGACGGCTGCACTGACTTTGGTCTTGATAAAACACAGTGGACCTACACCAGCAGATGAAATGGCTCCCCAAACCATCACTGATTGTGGAAACTTCACACTAGACCTCAAGCAGCTTGGATTGCGTGCCTCTCCACTCTTCCTCCAGACTCTGGGACCTTGATTTCCAAATGAAATGCAAAATTTACTTTCATCTGAGAACAACACCTTTGACTACTGAGCAACAGTCCAGTTCTTTTTCTCCTTGGCCCAGGTAAGATGCTCCTGGCGTTGTCTATTGGTCATGAGTGGCTTGACACATGGAATGTGACACTTGTAGCCCATATCCTAGATATGTCTGTGTGTGGTGGCTCTTGAAGCACTGACTCCAGCAGCAGTCCTCTCCTTGTGAATCTCCCCCAAATTTAGGAAAGGCCTTTTCTTAACAATCCTATCAAGGCTGCGTTTCTCCCTCTTGTTTGTGCACCTTTTTCTACCACCCTTTTTCCTTCCACTCAACTTTCCATTAATATGCTTTGATACAGCACTCTGTGAACAGCCAGCTTCTTTAGCAATGACCTTTTGTGGCTTACCCTCCTTGGGGAGTGTGTCAATGACAACCTTCTGGACCTCTGTTAAGTCAGCAGTCTTCCCCATGATTGTGTCGCCTAATGAACCAGACTAAGGGACCTTTTAAAGGCTAAGGAAGCCTTTGCAGGTGTTTTGGGTTAATTATTCTAATTTTCTGAATTTTGGGTTTTCCTTGGCTGTAAGCCATAATCATCAACATTAACAGAAATAAACACTTGGAAAAGTTCACTCTGTTTGTAATGACTCGATATAATATATGTGTTTCACTTTTTGAACTGAATTACTGAAAAAAACAACTTTTTGATGATATTCTAATTTATTGAGATGCATTTGTATGTAGTATTTTTTATTTAATAAAGCTCTTTTGATCGCTTATCTTTTGATTACTGCTGTGCAGTGCAGAGTATTATACTGTAATTACTATACTGACAGTCACCAGCAGGCTGCACCAGAGAGGCACAGCCTGATGGGGATGTCAAGACATCGGCATCCTGCATTCGTAGGGTGCTGATGGGAAACAGAGGGAGCTCCTTCCCTCTAAACCACTTAGATGCCTAAGGGATTAAATGGCCCAGATTGATCCAACTCTCATGTGAGATCTGAGCCCCTGCTGTCCGTTGCAAGGGAGACCCGTGCAGCAATTAGACTAGGCCACCATAAAAAAAGTCAGCCTAGCCTAAGGTGATAACTGATCAATTGTACAGTACTAACATTATGATGTCAATACAAGTCTATGCAGAGGGGAGGGGTGGGATCAAGCAGGAGCTGAGGAGACAGGTACAAAGAGAGACTGCTAAGTTACATAGGAAGGTTATAGCTCAGCACAAGTGCTTCATTCACAAAAATACAGGTCAGTACTTCTCTGTAGTGTCCTTTACCATGGTGCTGCTTCTAAGTGACTGTGAGACAGTTTGGAAAGAGATTCTCCTATACTTTGTGTGTGTGCAATGGATAGCAGCTAGTCTTCACCCATCATGTCTTAGACATAGTAACATAGTTTATAAGGCCGAAAAAAGACACCTGTCCATCCAGTTCGGCCCGTTATCCTGCAAGTTGATCCAGAGGAAGGCAAAAAACCCTGTGAGGTAGAAACCAATTTTCCCCACTTTAGGGGAAAAAATTTCTTCCGGACTCCAGGAAATCAGGATTACTTCCTGGATCAACGACCCATCTCTAGTAACTATAGCCTGTAATATTGTTACCCTCCAGAAGTACATCCAGGCCCCTCTTGAACTCTTTTAGTGAACTTAACATCACCACCTCCTCAGGTAGAGAGTTCCATAGTCTCACTGCTGTTACCGTAAAGAATCCTCTTCTATGTTTGCGTACAAACCTTCTTTCCTCCAGATGCAGAGGATGTCCCCTCGTCACAGTCCTGGGGATAAATAGATGATGGTAGAGATCTCTGTACTGACCCTTGATCTATTTATGCATATTTATTAGATCTCCCCTCAGTCGTCTTTTTTCTAAAGAGAATGACCCTAATTTTGATAATCTTTCTGGGTACTGTAGTCCACCCATTCCAGTTATTACTTTAGTTGCCCTCCTCTGAACCCTCTCCAGCTCTGCTATGTCTGCCTTGTTCACAGGAGCCCAGAACTGTACACAGTACTCCATATGTGGTCTGACTAGTGATTTGTAAAGTGGCAGGACTATGTTCTCATCACGGGCATCTATGCCCCTTTTGATGCAACCCCCTTTTGAGAGAACTGCAAATCAAATATTCAGCAAGCAAGGAAACAGTAGCTACAGTACAAGTGATATAATGGCTAGAAATGGTGTTATTTCTGATGTACACACACTGTACTATTGATTAACCCTTTTGCACATGTACGGCGCTGGAGTGTTGTATAAACATGGTGCCCGCTCGCACATGCAGTGGGTGTCATAGCCAGCAGGTCTCTGCTGTTTCAAACTGCAGAGACCTGCAGCTAATTGCCACCACCGGCAATAATGCCGATTGTGGTAAATAAAGGCTTTAGATGCTGTGATCAAGTGAGAT
Organism: Rhinella marina; assembly: GCA_900303285.1. Classification (NCBI taxonomy): domain Eukaryota; kingdom Metazoa; phylum Chordata; class Amphibia; order Anura; family Bufonidae; genus Rhinella; species Rhinella marina. Next base: position 182,554 of record ONZH01020906.1, on the reverse strand, counting down.
CGTATCATCTAATGTGTCAAAACCCCAGAAGCTTGCACTTCTTGGCATCCTACCAACATCTCCTGCCGCCAATGGGGATGTCGGTAGTTGCTTTGTATGCTCTGAGTCTCGCTGACAAGACCCACAGCATTCATGCTGCAATTCTTATTTTGGTCACCAGATGTCAGGTTAACATAAGAAATGAGCAATAGACAGTAATAAACTCATTTTAGAAATACATGACTGTTCAAAATTTAAAAAAAACTCATATATGAGCTTTAAAATCATTTAAAAAATGTAAAAAATGTTTAAAAATATATAAAAAATAAAAAAATATAAAAGTTTAAATCACCTCCCCTGTCTGTAGAATAAAAAAATAAATACCGAAATAACAAAAAATATAAACATCATGGGTATCATTGCGTCCGGAAACCCGCATAATATTAAAATATAAAAATATTTTTCCAATACGTCAAATGGCATAACATAAAAAGGGTCAAAATGGCCATTTTTTCATTGCTTCTCTTACTCAAAAAAATGTAATAAAATGTGATCAAAAAGTTCTAAACACCCCAAAATGGTAACAAAAACTAAAGATTGTCCCATAAAAAATGAGCCCCCACACAGCTCAGTAAATATAACTATAAATAAGTTATGGGGGGCAGAATATGGTGATGTAAAAAATTTTTTTTTTCAAAGTTTCAATTTATTTTTACAATATTTAGACATAAAAAACCTATACATATGGGGTATCGTTGTAATCATACTGACACAGAGAATGAAGTGCATTGGTCAGTTTTGCCGGAAACTAAACACTGTGGGTACAAAACCCGTAATTTTCCAATTCCACCCCATTTAGAATTTTTTGGCCGCATCCCACTACATTTTATGTCAAAATTAATGGTGGCATTAGAAAGTACAACTTGTCTCGTAAAAAAAAGCCCTCATACAGCTACATGAACTGAAATATAAGGAAAACGCAAAAACAAAAAAACCTCCAGTAGTGAAAGGTTAATGAAACATTTGTTGAAAGCTCAGTGATGCTTTAAAAAGCCCAAGGAGGGACATTATCTGTGGTGCATAGCTGCAAATTATTTTGAGACTAAGCCACACCTCTAACACACCCAATCCTGCCTAGTCCGCTTTGTTCCCCATGCAGTAGTTATGCCCCTTTAGTGCCCCTTGATAATAGCACTGCCCCTTTAATGCCTACCTTATAATTGTAAAGCCCTCTTAATTCCCACTTTACAATAGTGTAGCCGTCTTAGTTAGTGCCTTACCTCAGTGAAGCCTGCACTGTTAACCCTTACACTCCCAGCGCCGTACATGTACGGCGCTGGGGCGATGTGGGCACATGGCGCCCGCTCGCAAGTGCGGCGGGCGTCATGGCCGGCAAGTCTCTGCTGTTTCTAACAGCAGAGACTTGCCGCTACTTACTAGATCGGCAGCGTCTTCCTGGGCATTTAGATGCCGTGATCACGGCATCTAGTTGCGTCTGAACCCGGAACCGAACCGTTCGCTTCCGGGTGGTGTACAGACACCCCGTGTGGCCAATCGGGGTGTCTGTACACCATATGAAAACTGTAATCCTCGCTGGTGAGGATTACAGTTTTCAAAGTGCAATTCTTATTCTGGCCACTAGATGGCAGGCCAGGATAAGAGATGAGCAATTCTTGGATTTATCTGAGTCTAGAAAATCCCTGATTGCTCATAAAGAAAAAAAAAGCCACAATATATCAGCCCATATTTGAGCTTTCAAATAGTAAAAAATTTTTAAAAAAAAACTGTTAAAAAAATATATAAAAAATAAAAAAGATATAAAAGTTCAAATCACCCCCCTTTCCGTATAATTAAAAAATAAATACCTAAATAACAATAAATATAGACATCATGGGTATCACCGTGACCGAAAACGCCCGTACTTTTAAAATATAAAAAAAAAAATTCCAATACGGCGAATTGTGTGGCGAAAAAAGCGTCCAAATGGCGATTTGCCATTTTTGTCGCTTTTTTTTTCTAAAAAAAAATAAATAAAAAGTGATCAAAAAGTCATACACACCCCAGAATGGTTTCAATAAAAACTTCAGATCGTCCCGCAAAAAATGACCCCCCATACATATACGTACACATAAATACCAAAAAGTTATAGGGGTCAAGATATGACAAGGAAAAAAAAAAAAGGGCAACTTTCTAATTATTTTATCACTATCAAAACGCAGGAAAAACTATACATATTAGGTATTGCCGGATTCGTACTGACCAGTAGAATGAAAGTAACTGGTCAGTTTTAATGCACATCGAACGCTGTAAATAAGAAACCCGTAGAACTGTAGCAGAATAGCGTTTTTTTTGCAATTTCACCTGATTTGGAATTTTTTTCCCGCTTCCCACTACACCATATGCAATATTAAATGGTGGCGTTGGAAAGTACAACTTGTCCCGCAAAAAACAAGCCCTCATACAGCTATGTGAACAGAAAAAAAAAGAGTTATGGCTGTTTGAAGGCAGGGAGCGCAAAACGAAAATGCATAACCGAAAAAACCTCCGGTACTGAAAGGGTTAATAACATTTTAAAAACTAACACTCACCTAGCCCTATTTCCCCAGTGAATGGAGCACATCCTGCTCTCCCCAGGAGAAGTGATGTCATCACACTTGCTAAGCTGAGCACAGAAGCGCACAGGCCAGGCAATGATCATCATTCCATGGCCTGTTTGCTCTGTTACTCAGCCCAATAGGCATGATGACATACCTTCATTATGCCTGCCACTGGAGATAGCATTGTCTGGTTAATAGTAAAGCAGACAACTGACGGCGCCCTGGTTCACCATTGCATCAATGATCTCTGTGTCCTTAGGATAATGAGACAATAAAAAGCGGAACATGCCTCAACCCTCCTGGGACAGCTGCCGAAATCTGAGACTGTCCTGCTGGATTCGAGATGGTTGGGAGGTACTGTATGCATCACTGAGTGTGAAGGGGTTAAAATAAAGCTACTGCTTTCTTTTGCAATGAGACCACACGCAGGCAGGTTCCCTTGGACAACAGTGGCAGTAATTGACATATACATATACACTAAGAAACGATAGCAGCTCGCTGACAAATAGATGTGCAACGTATGGACAACAATTTGCTGTGGGCGACCCTCCATCCAGGGCCCGGTAAGTATGTTGTAACGCATGTCCCAGGTGTAGGATTGCTGAGTGGTATATTGTACGGCCTAAAATGTCTCTGGAGTGTCACCGTGCTCCTACCTGGAAAACGGCTGGCCCCCCAGGCTTTGGCTCCGGCAGGCAAAAATCCTCTGCTATAATACTCTGTAGCTCACTGCTGTACTAACTTTCTTTAACTTGGATTTCTTCCAATGCTGCAGTTCTCTGCTTGGTCTGTCTTATCTTGTGCCAGGGAAACACCTCCTGGCTGCTGAGGTTGTAATCCTCTGTCTTTCTGGCCACCAGAGCTGAAGCTGCACTGGCTGGCAGGGGCACGTCCTTCCCTTAGCATGGGTAACTAGAACTAACTGGTTCTAACTGGTATCCACCCTTACTGAAGGAAGTGAGAACAGTCCACTTCTCTCCAAAAGGGGGGTCAGAATGGCAGAGGAAAGGTCCATTCTGAGTAAACTATATAGTAGCTCTGCCTTTGTTTTGCTGTCACCTGCTGGTACACCAGGCACATTAAATGTAAAACAGTTGCAAACATTATATTAAGTGCACATTTTTGTATGACCTGTAATAAAATACATAGATGAAATTTAGGTTAGCCGACATGGGTAGTAGCAGGGAGTAATAGTGGTAACACTACGCTGGGGTGTTACAGATGTAATATATATGTGCTCCTGAGCAATAACAGCAGTGCAGATAAAAACAATTGTTTGTTTCACTTACACGTATAGTAGGGCTGGGCTATTAAATCGGACATATTTGAATAATTGTCATTCCATTCTGATTTACTGTACTCACATAATTGCAGGATTACAGTACAGAGGACCTGCAGTCAGGCAGGAAAACACAGCATCATAAATCATTATGATGCTGTGAGTTCAGGCAGAGGAGTAGTGTCCAGACCGGGAGATATAGCCATCACATGGAGCTTGTTTCTCAGACTGAATACACTCATGTGAAATTGGCCTTTGTCAGAATGATGAAATCTATATTAGCCCCACCCATAGACGGCACCTATATTAATAATTAAAAGGTTGATAAAGTTTATAAAAAAAAAAACTTTCCATAGAAAGTGATTTTATTTTGTAAAATTGGTTATATAAAATCACACATGCACACATATGGCATTGCTGCATTGTTCACAACCCATGTAAGAAAGATAAGTGTTATTTAACAGCTTAAAGGCTATGTACACTTTTAGAGTAAATTTTTTTATGATTGTATTTAACTTATTTTTGGCTAAAAATCATATTTTCAATTGGCCTTTATTAAAAATATTGAGCTATTCAGTCACAAAGGGTTAACTGTTTTTCTAAGTCTGTGACTGGTACTTTCACTTTGTGCCATATAAACCGTATTCCTAAACTAGTAAGAGGTCATAAACAATTATTTAAGCCACATTCTTATCAGTAAGATAAGGATTGAGCTTTATTGAGTGCTTATGAGGTCTCAGAGAACAGATAAGAAGTCCGTCTGCTGCTCAGATGACAGAATTGTAAAAAATCCACAGGCAGCTAGTAGATCATGTCAGCCCTGTACACAAAAAAGGATTCAATATTGTTAATAAAGACCAATTGAAAAAATATTTTTTAGCTCAAAATAAGTACAATGCAATAATAAAAAAATTGCCCCCAAAGGTGTACATAGCCTTTAAGGACAGGACCAATTTTCATTTTCTGACTCACCGCCTTCCAAAATCCATAACTTTTGTAATTTCCCTTCACATAGCAATGTGAGGGTGGGACAAGTTGTATTTTTTATGGCACCATTTAAATTACCATATCTTGTCCTGGAAAATGGGGAAAAAATTCTTTGTTGGGTAACATTGAAAAAGAATCCCGCAATTCCTCAATTGCTTTTTGATTTTTGTTTTTAACAGCATTCACTGTGCAGTAAAAGTGTCATGACAACTTTATTCTGCAGGTCAGTACGATAACCGATTCTTTTAAAATATAAAATATTTTAAGATCTATTTTTAAAATATAAAAACCTTTAAAAAAACGTATTTAATTTTTTTAACTGTTATTTTTATTCCCATTAGGGGACTTGAATATGCGATCTCATGATCTCTTGTAACATGGACTGCAATAGAATACTGTTGCAGTGTATGGGATTTTGACAGGCTTCCTGTTAAAGGGGTTGTCCCATCCCACTGTTGTCATGGTGAGATGGGACTAAGCAGGGGTCTCAATTGACCACGCTTCCAAAAACTGCCGAGTGGGCGGCACTCCGCTGTTTCCATAACTCCCATTGCAGTGACAGCATAGCAAAACAAGCTACACTATTTCCATAACTTTCATGTTAAAGGGAACCTGTCAGCACCAAAATGGATCATAAACTGCCAGCAGTACCTTAAAGTTGTTAACATCAGGCTTCTAATGATGTTCTTGTGTAAGATGTCTGAGGCACATAATCGCTGTAAAACAACTTTATTCCCCTCACAGGTCGTATGCAAACGAGGTTCTTGAAGTCAAGGGGGCAGCGGCTTTCACACTTGAAGTCAAGCACGCTGCACCCCCTTCCCTCCCCTTCGCATTTGATTGATAGCCTTTATATCCTGAGCAATTCTATCCTGAGATTTTGCGCATGCGCAGCATGGTCTTGTTTCCGGCGTCTACGTATTGATCCCCGCTTGGTTCAGCGAGTCAACGCACAGGCGCTCCCGATCCTGAGTCTGCGCGTTCGTATTGACTCACTGGAGCTACAGCAGGGATCAATGTGCAGGCGCCGGAAATGAGAGCATATGGCGCATGCGTGAAATATCAGGATGGAATCGCACCTAATAGAATACAAATGGCCATCAATCAAATGCGAAGGGGAGGGAAGGGGGCACGGCATGCTTGACTTCAAGTGTGAAAGCCGCTGCCCCCTTGACTTGAAGAACCTCGTTTGCATACGACCTGTGAGGGGAATAAAATTGTTTTACAGTGATTATGTGCCTCAGACATCTTACACAAGAACATCATTAGAAGCCTGATGTTAACAACTTTAAGGTACTGCTGGCAGCTTATGATCCATTTTGGCGCTGACAGGTTCCCTTTAACAGCCTACCTTGCTTTGCTATGTTATTTGTGTAGCACCTATTCAGTGTAATTAAAACTACTAGCCTGCTTAACAGTTTCCAGCCTGGCCACCTGAGCATCCCTGGTTGAGCATCCCTGGTCTAAACCCTAAGATGCTGCAGTCACTATTGAGTTAAATGAAAAGGATCAGAGTTATCTCCGATCCAGGCTATTGCCGACAGGTGTCAGCCGTATAACACAGCTGGCACCCACCACACACAGAGCAGGCTCAGCTTATGAGTCTGCCGCATACATCCCTGACACGTAAATGATGAACACTTATTGGGTTACATAGCATTGTGAATGTAAAAAAGAAAAATTAAAAAAATAACTGACAAAATAAATTTCAATCAAAAAGTGGCACTAGTGAATACTACATCTTGTCCTGCAAAAAACAAGCCATCATACAGCTACATTGACAGAATATGAGTTATGGCTAAGTAACGACATATTTTTTTCTTTTTGCGTGATGTGCTACTCTTTATAACAATAGTAAAAACTAAATAAATTATATATATTTGGTTGAGATGTGCTATCCTACATAGATTCATTTTGGGTACTGGTCACTGAATTTTTAAAAAGTTTGGTTCATTCTCGAATTGGTTCGGGCCGAAGTTGCTCCAAATGCCCTGATAGTTGGTATATAACCCCCTCTAGCCTCCTAGGACTCAAGGAAAACTTGCTATCTATTTTTGTTTATTTTTTATTAATTATTTTTCCCTCCATCATCTCCCCTCACCAAGCTCTGGAACGCAATGACAGCAATAGTAAACACTGCGTGAGTGACACTGATATACATAGCTATGGGTAAATGCACATTTGACGGTGTTAACATACGTGTTTAAAAAGACACCGCGCCGGGGTGGGGGTTAGCGTGACCGGATGCCGAGCAAGAAGGACGAGGAGCTCCGCACCAAACTGCACAGCAGCCCACATAAAGCACTGCAGACAGAACTTTTTACTGCCCATTGTGACCCGAACCAACCCTCGCAACTCCTTGACATACCAACGCCTTGACCATGGGAAGAAAAAAGGGCACAAGCCCATCCAAACTTACTGCGTTATGTCCACCAGCTCAGAGGACTACACAAGATGGCGCCGACTCCCGCCATTCAGAGTGCACATCATCGCCATCGGCCAGCCAGAAGAGCTCTCCCTCCAAACTGTCTCCGAAAGCGCTAGTGAATACATCACAGCAGCACTAATTGAACTCACATGATCATACTCTTCAAACTGTGAGTAACCCTCCGACCTCCGCTCATATTGCTCAAAGTCCTAGTCAGGGTCCCTTACCAGAAACACAAGTCTCTATTCAAGAAGTAAAATCTATGCTTTAGGAGCTGAAAAACTACATACACCACGATATAAAAGATCTCTGCTATTTATGTAGATCTGGTGTCAATTGGGGAGCGCACTGCGCATTTGGAAAACGAAATGGAGGAATTTGTTGTGGCCCACAATAACCTGGTCGACACTAACAACGCCATGGAGGATGATTACCTTGAAGACTGCTCGAGACGGAACAACATTCATATTCCCGAGACAGTTCTTGAGACACAACTAAATGAGGTCCTAACAGATTTAATAGTAAATTTTTTGCCTGAATCTTCAGAAAAGGACCTTATTATAGACAAGGCACATAGGGTCCCCAAGCCTAAAGCCTTACCATCTTATATCCCACATGATGTCCTTGCAAGAATCCATCACTGTCACATAAAGGAAGCCCTCCTGAAGAAAGCAAAGATCAGTTTCAACAAATCTCTTTATTTGCAGACTTGTTACGCGCTACCTTAGCGAGAAGAAGAGAGTTTGCGAATCACACAAGAGTCCACAAGACGCCATAACATCCACTATAAGTGGGGCTCCCAGTTAAGGCTACTTTCACACTAGCGTTTTAAAATTCCGGTATTGAGTTCCGTCATAGGGGCTCAATACCGGAATAAAACGCTTCAGTTTTGTCCCCATTCATTGTCAATGGGGAAAAAACTGAACTGAAGACAACGGAATGCTCCTGAAAGCATTCCGTTCCGTCTTCAGACCGGAGAACAAACCGCAGCATGCTGCGGTTTGCTCTCCGGTCCAGGCATCCGCACCAAGACGGATCCGGAATGACCCCCAATGCAAGTCAATGGGGGTGGATCAGTCTGGTGTGACCATAATGGTAACCGGATCCGCCCTCCATTGACTTTCAATGGAGTCCATTACGGATCCGGATACACATAGACACATACAGACACAGACATACACATAAACATACACACACATATAGACATACAAACACACATACATACTTACATGCTCCCGGCAGGTCTTCGGAGCGTCAGAGGGACAGGACGGCTCACACAGGTCACGATTCCCCACAGCGCCCTCTGCTGGGCGCCTGGTGGAATCGTCATCTGATGACGATTCCACCAGGCGCCCAGCAGAGGGCGCTGTGGGGAATCGTGACCTGTGTGAGCCGTCCTGTCCCTCTGACGCTCCGAAGACCTGCCGGGGAGCATGTAAGTATGTATGTGTGTTTGTTTGTCTATATGTGTGTGTATGTTTATGTGTATGTATGTACTGTGTGACATGTGTGGGGCCGGAGCGCGGTTCCGGCTCCACACGTCACTGTGGCAGGCCTGATCCAGCAGCACCCTTCACCTGCCGGATCAGGCCTGCCGCCAGTGTGAAAGTAGCCTAAGTAAAGCCTTATGCACACAACCGTTGTTTTGGTCCGCACCTGAGCCACATTTTTTGTGGCTCGGATGCGAATTAATTCACTTGAATGGATGGGTCATCAAAAGATGATCCGTTCCGCGGCCTCGCAAAAAAACAAAAACAAAAAAAAACAACCCCAAAACATCCTATTCTTGTCTGAGGCCACAGACAAGAAAAGGCATTTCTATTATAGTGCCGGCCATTTGCCAGTGTCCGTGTTTTGCGGATCGGCAATTTGTGGACATGTGAATGGAAAAAAAAAGCACAAAATGAAACAAAAAATACTGTATTTTTTTACATTTACGCCTACTGAACTGTGCGAGGACTCATTTTCTGAGGGGCCAATCTGTACTTTATATTGATACCATATATTGGAGTGTGTAAGACTTTTTTTTAGCAATATTTATTAAATTTTTGGTACCATCAATTGATGGCATGCAATCAAAATTGTGACATAAAATTACAGCCTGTTGCAGGAAAACTACATCTCCCAGCAGGTTTGCACCTCACATGGCATACTAAGAATTGTAATTTCCAGAGGGGAATGCAGTAAAATGTGAAATATTTTTAATAAACTATAAATTACCTATATTAGGCCTCTTTCACACTAGCGGCAGCACGGATTCGTGCTGCTGCTGATACATGTGTGGAGCCGGAGCAGCGCTCCGGCCCCACACATGTTGACACAGACATTAGGACAGAAATACATACAAACATACAGACATACATATACATACATACTTACATACACCAGCCAGGGACGCCGGCAGCATGTCTTCACGCGCCTCCTGCGCGCAGTGCTGACGATTCCCCACAGCGCCCTCTGCTGGGCGCAGTGGGGAAACGTCATAGCTGCGCGCAGGAGGCGCTTGAAGACATGCTGCCGGCGTCCCTGCCTGGAGTATGTGAGTATGTATGTATGTATGTCTTTCTGTGTAGCCAGATCCGGAATGACCCCCCATTGCAAGTCAATGGAGGACAGATCCGGATTACTGGTGTGTCACACCAAACGGATCCGTCCCCATTGACTTGCATTGGGTGTCATTCCGGATCCGTCTTGGTGCGGATGCCTGGACCGGAGAGAAAACCGCAGCATGCTGCGGTTTGTTCTCCGGTCTGAAGACGGAACAGAATGCTTTCAGGAGCATTCCGTTGTCTTCAGTTCAGTTTTGTCCCCATTGACAATGAATGGGGACAAAACTGAAGCGTTTTTTTCCGGTATTGAGCCCCTATGACGGAACTCAACACCGGAATTTAAAAACGCTAGTGTGAAAGTAGCCTTATATTACTGTATTGGGGGACTAGCGGCAGTCTGAAGCATTTTTGATTTGATGTCCAACACACAAGCAGGCAGCTTCTGTTCATGGGGGACACAGGCCAGCAGCACCACCAGCACAGCGCTGAAACAAGGCAAGAAATATTGAAAGCATGTTGTGCCAGTTCGGGCCACTGTTCCATTCATATCTTCTGTGTTTTACCCTGTCCTGCTTTTGGCTTCCAAATCATGATCAAATCCTGATGGAAAATACTGTGTATTTAGATGGTATGATAGAGGCCTCATGCTCAATTTGCATGAGGTTTGGCCTTTTGCCTCTGAAATCGGTTTTACTCAGATGGAAAAGAAGTCCTGCGTGCAGGACTGTAAAGGTCTCTATCACAAGGTCAGTATTTTGTCAGTTTTTTGCATAGGTATTTGATCAGTATTGGTAAGGCAAAAACAGGAATGGATACAAAACAGAGATGACAAGTGATGGAAATATTTCTCTCAAGGTGGCTTCCGCAGATGGGTTCCTAACACTAACAAACTGCCTCCGAGAGAGGCAGTTTGTTAGTGTATTAACCCATCTGCGGAAGCCACCTTGACGCCTGGTAGATGGGCCTGACACACGTTTGATCAAAAATGTGCGCAAAGAGCTTCTATTTTTTCCAGTTTTCATTTCTAGTAGGTAGAATACCACTTTAATTTAGAATGATCCCCATTCTTTAGTTCTGTTTGCTTGTGAAATGTTGTGCAGCCATATTTTTATTATTTATCTATATGCTTGCTTTATGGATATGCACCTGTGAACATGTATTGCTAGTCTAAATTTTCCTGTAGTTGTATTTTCTTTAACATAGCCAAGACGGATCCATCATTAAAGGGAACCTGTCATCTCCAAAACACCCCGTGAACTACAGTAAGCGGTGTATAGTGTAAGTGACGTTGAGTCCGGTTATGTAAGTTTTATCTTCATACTCACTTCCATTCTGACGCTGTGCTCCCACAAACCTGCAGTAAAACGCACTCACTGGACTCCGGTGCTCACTCACATAATGGAGAGGACTCAAAGAAGAGTCCAGTGAGTGCATTTTACTGCAGGTTTGTGGGAGCACAGCGTCAGAATAGAAGTGAGTATGAAGATAAAACTTACATATTCAGATTCAGCATCACTTACATTATACACTGCTTACTCTAGTTCAGGGGGTGTTTCGGAGATGACAGGTTCCCTTTAACTCCATTGAAAGTCAATAGGGGACGAATTTGTTTTCTATTGTGTCAGATGCTCTGCGTCCCAGGACGGATAGCAAACGCAGTGTCCTGTGGTTTGAACTCCAGTATGAGAACGGAGCGCATTTGGGAGCATTCCGTTCTGCTCAGTTACGTTTTGTGCCCATTGACAAAGAATGGGGACAAAACTGAAGCGTTTTTTTTCGGTATTGAGACCCTATGATGGATCTCAATACTGGTAAATATTAACGCTAGTGTGAAAGTAGCCCAAGAAGGACAGAATTTGCCTAATTATTATCCTATCTTCCAACACTGTTGTGTAGAGGGAAAGGCTTGGATTTCTGAAACCCTTCTAGTAGAAGTGATTGCCAGAAGGAAAGCCATTTTAAACGTGAGCAAGAGTGCTACAGCCTGTACTTTCAGGGTAGATACCTTAAGATTTTTATCTAGACCTGCCTATAAAATATCTAGAATCTTTGGCACATCTGGGTCTTTTAATGGATCTCGGTTATAACCTACAAAGACTAAAAAGGCATTCCACACCCTAATATATTTCCTTGCGGTAACTAACTTCTTACTTTCTAGCAAAGCAGAGACTACTTTAGACTGACCTCGTCTAGACCAGATTAACCTCTCAACATCCAGACTGAAAGATGAAGAATCTCTGGATCAGGATGCACTAGAGGACTCTGATGAAGTAGATCCTCCCTCATTGGTAAAATCCAACGTGGTTAGGGCTACTAGAATTACTACTGCTTCTTCCTCTATCTTTTTCAAGACCCTGGGAATAAAACAAATGGGAGGAAAGGCATAACCCAGTTTCCAACTCCAATTTGAGCTAACCCATCTATCGCGGTCTGTCTAAACAGTTCAGTGGAGGAAAAAAAAATGGCTGGGGAAAAAAAAAAAAAAAGCAACCTTCCCTCCACCCGACTTCTGGCATCATTGCTGCTTGTTCTTAGATTTACTTTCCTGGGGGGAGTTGAACATGAAACCCCCTGATGCTATTGGGTATTTATCTCTTCTCTAGCAGAGTTTTTGCTTCCAGAAATGAGACTGTGGCATACGAACAAAGGGGACTTTCAGGAAACTGGGAATCTCTTCTTTTTGTCAGAGGCTCTTTCCTGAATATCATCTATGGAGATAAGAACAGAGCCTGGTCCCTTCACAGGGAATAGCTCATAATCGAGCCTTGGATCATAGTAACTTAATTTAGAAGGCTGAAAAAAAGACATCTGTCCATCCAGTTCGGCCTGTTATCCTGCAAGTTGATCCAGAGGAAGGCAAAAATCCCCTGTGAGGTAGAAGCCAGTTTTTCCCACTTTAGGGGGAAAAAAATCCTTCCCGACTCCAATCAGGCAATCAGAATAACTCCCTGGATCAACGACTCATCTCTAGTAACTATAACCTATAATATTATTACTCTCCAGAAATACATCCAGGCCCGTGTTGAACTTTTTTAGTGAACTTACCATCACCACCACCTCAGGCAGAGAGTTCCATAGTCTCACTGCTGTTACCGTAAAGAATCCTCTTCCATGTTTGTGTACAAACCTTCTTTCCTCCAGACGCAGAGGATGTCCCCTCGTCACAGTCCTGGGGATAAATAGATCATGGGAGAGATCTCTGTACTGACCCCTGATATATTTATACATAGTTATTAGATCTCCCCTCAGTCTTTTTTCTAAAGTGAATAAGCCTAATTTTGATAATCTTTCTGGGTACTGTAGTCCACCCATTCCAGTTATTACTTTAGTTGCCACCCTCTGAACCCTCTCCAGCTCTGCTATGTCTGCCTTGTTCACAGGAGCCCAGAACTGTACACAGTACTCCATGTGTGGTCTGACTAGTGACTTGTAAAGTGGCAGGACTACGTTCTCATCACGGGCATCTATGCCTCTTTTGATGCAACCCATTATCTTATAGGCCTTGGCAGCAGCTTTCTGACACTGGTTTCTACAGCTTAGTTTGCCGTTTACTAAAATTCCAAGGTCCTTTTCTATGTCAGTGTTACCCAGTGTTTTACCATTTAGTATGTACTGGTGACTTGCATTATTCCTTCCCATATGCATAACCTTACATTTGTCAGTGTTAAACCTCATCTGACACTTCTCTGCCCAAGCCTCCAGTCTATCCAGATCCATCTGTAGCAGTGTACTGTCCTCTTCTGTGTTAATTACTTTACATACACTCACCGGCCACTTTATTAGGTACACCTGTCCAACTGCTCGTTAACACTTAATTTCTAATCAGCCAATCACATGGCGGCAACTCAGTGCATTTAGGCATGTAGACATGGTCAAGACAATCTCCTGCAGTTCAAACCGAGCATCAGTATGGGGAAGAAAGGTGATTTGAGTGCCTTTGAACGTGGCATGGTTGTTGGTGCCAGAAGGGCTGGTCTGAGTATTTCAGAAACTGCTGATCTACTGGGATTTTCACGCACAACCATCTCTAGGGTTTACAGAGAATGGTCCGAAAAAGAAAAAACATCCAGTGAGCGGCAGTTCTGTGGGCGGAAATGCCTTGTTGATGCCAGAGGTCAGAGGAGAATGGGCAGACTGGTTCGAGCTGATAGAAAGGCAACAGTGACTCAAATTGCCACCCATTACAACCAAGGTAGGCAGAAGAGCATCTCTGAACACACAGTACGTCGAACTTTGAGGCAGATGGGCTACAGCAGCAGAAGACCACACCGGGTGCCACTCCTTTCAGCTAAGAACAGGAAACTGAGGCTACAATTTGTACAAGCTCATCGAAATTGGACAGTAGAAGATTGGAAAAACGTTGCCTGGTCTGATGAGTCTCGATTTCTGCTGCGACATTCGGATGGTAGGGTCAGAATTTGGCGTCAACAACATGAAAGCATGGATCCATCCTGCCTTGTATCAACGGTTCAAGCTGGTGGTGGTGGTGTCATGGTGTGGGGAATATTTTCTTGGCACTCTTTGGGCCCCTTGGTACCAATTGAGCATCATTGCAACGCCACAGCCTACCTGAGTATTGTTGCTGACCATGTCCATCCCTTTATGACCACAATGTACCCAACATCTGATGGCTACTTTCAGCAGGATAATGCACCATGTCATAAAGCTGGAATCATCTCAGACCGGTTTCTTGAACATGACAATGAGTTCACTGTACTCAAATGGCCTCCACAGTCACCAGATCTCAATCCAATAGAGCATCTTTGGGATGTGGTGGAACGGGAGATTCGCATCATGGATGTGCAGCCGACAAATCTGCGGCAACTGTGTGATGCCATCATGTCAATATGGACCAAAATCTCTGAGGAATGCTTCCAGCACCTTGTTGAATCTATGCCACGAAGAATTGAGGCAGTTCTGAAGGCAAAAGGGGGTCCAACCCGTTACTAGCATGGTGTACCTAATAAAGTGGCCGGTGAGTGTAGTTTAGTGTCATCTGCAAAAATTGATATTTTACTGTGCAAGCCTTCTACAAGATCATAAATATATTGATCCTCCTGTAGGTAGGGAGAGAAGATAATACTTCCCTATATGTCTTGTATGTTGGATTCTAACTGACCCAACTACTTTCAGGGATCTAGAGACCCAGGAGGCAGCAATTCTAGGTCTAAGACTAGTGGATGCCAATTCCCATGCCCACTTGATATATACATTAACTTTCTTATCTAATCTAATGGATCTCCTAGATATCCCAAGTCCTCAAAGGGAAGAACAGATTGTTTTGCAATCTTTGCTACTGGTGCATCCACTGTGGAGGCTCTGTCCCACACCTTGTATACTGAATCCTCACAGGGATATTTCCTCTTAACCGTCATTGGGATAAATAATTTTCTATCTGGATTCTTGCATTCTTTTTTTTTTTTTTTTTTTTTTTTTTAACAAGGGCTTCTATATTTCTGTGCACCGAGAACACCCTGTGACATCTTGGGCTTAACTCTTCAAAGGCCTGGTCCACTATATACTTAGGCTGTTTAACGTCTAGTTGCATAGTAGCCTTGACTGCTTTCAATAAAAGCTCTGTATGCTTTGTCAGAAACAGAGCCCTTCCCGCTGTGTCCTCATCTGGATGAAGAATACGCTGACAGATTCAGGGCTAGAATCTAAATCAGAATCTTGCTCACCATAAGTCTCAGAATCCGATTCTATAGTACGTCCGGCACCCTCTAATGCAGTGATGGCTAACCTTGGCACTCCAGCTGTGGTGAAACTACGACTCCCAGCATGCTCCATTTATTTCTACTGAGTTCTGAGAGCAGTCAAGCAAGGGGGGCATCTTGGGATTTGTAGTTTTACCACAGCTGGAGTGCCAAGGTTAGCCATCACTGCTCTAATGTATGCAGGTATACTCTGCTCAAAGTCATCATTTTACAAGTTACATTAAATGCTATAAAGGTGTTTAAATTACTGTTCTATAGTGCAATTTATTTCTGAGATTAAAATAAAAGCAATCCGTCTTTAAAAAAAGGTTGGTTAACAATTCTGCACGTAACGCATCCATTTGTAATGGATTTCATTCATGTGAAATACATGCAAAACCCATGATTTGCACGTATCGCAATGGATGTAATTACACAGGCATCACACATGGAATGCGTTTCTGTAGTCACGCAAGCCTTTTTCAAATCAGCATTCTGGAGCATTCTCTGATGTCCACACATTTTCTGGGTGGTGTTCTCATTTATACATTGTACAGTAAATTGCTGGGGATTTGCAGTCTGGGATATACAAGAGAAGTTATGTAAATTAAAACTATAGCAAATAACCAAATCTTCTCAGGAGATCATTTTTTTTTAATTTATATTGAAAAAGGTTACATAAGTAAAGAAGTCATCAGATTGCCAAAAATCAAGTGAATTAATCTTTTCTGAGAGAAACAGTCTCCTCTCTTATGCCATCCTTAGTAACTATGCTGATTTTCAGGGCATCTCCTGTGTACACATCTCTTTCCGCTGCAGAAATAAATACATCTTTTACAAGTTGTAGTGCCTTCTCCAGGGTCAGTGGCAGCTGTTCCACATTTTGCATGTTCTTGTATCCAATCTGAGAACATAAGCATACAAAGGGTCAAAACCAGATTCAGATCAGTACCTGTACGGCACTGTGACTTAAGCCACGTCCTGCAGTGCCGTACATGTATGGTGCTGGGCAGGAAGGGGTTAAGCTACCCAATCATGGTTATAATAGAATCAGAATAATAAATCGTTGTAAACGGGTCTTAACAGTTGTTGGCCTCCACGAATTTACAAGATTTTGGGAGTTCACATTTTTCTGTTAAAACGATATATTATGACTAGCAATAATACCTGGTTATCTAAAAGGGGCTGAAGCATGGCACTCGCCGAACCACCAGCCTTGTATGCATCCCTCTGGTAGGATCCTACTGGATCAAAGCTGTACACTGCTCCTTTACCTGAAAGGAAAAGTTTGATGTTAAAGAGGACCTGTCACTTCTCCTGACATGTCTGTTTTAGTAAGAACTTGCATTCCCGACTTGCCAGCAGTCTGCAATAAAAGTACCCTGCAGCATGTTAGTGTGCCATTTTTTGTTTACATATTCCCATAGACTGCTCTATAGGGAAAAAAATTGTTGTGCGACTAAAAAAAAGGACAAAATTTCATGCAGTTTTTTTTTTACACTATTTGGGGGGGACACCTGGCAAATAATGACCATAATAACCTTCCAATTGTCATTCAAAAGAGCGTTTCTTCAGGGAGGAACAAAAATACCAAACTTCAAAAAAGCAAAATTTAGCCAACTAAGAGAGGCCATAGACCTAACTAACTGGGACAAAGTCCTCAAAAATAAAAATACAGCCACAAAATGGGATATTTTTAAAAGCATCCTAATATCTAATTGTGAGAGGTACATACCTTATGGGAATAAAAGGTTAAGCAACAAGAAAAAAACCAATGTGGATAAACAGAACTGTAAAGAAAGCAATAAATGACAACAGAAAGCATTTAAATCACTAAAACAGGAGGGGAGCGAGGAAGCATTGAAAAACTATAAGGAAAAAAATAGAATATGTAAAAGACAAATAAAAACAGCCAAACTAGAGACCGAGAGATTAATTGACAAAGAGAGTAAAACTAACCCTAAAATGTTCTTCAATTATATAAATAGTAAAAAGTATAAACCTGAAGGTGTCAGCCTCTCCCTCATTACTCTGTAAGAGTTGCAGAGTGCGATGAGGAGAAAACAAAGCTACTAAATATTTTTTTCTCCACTGTATTCACTGAGGAAAATAAACTGTCAGATGAAATGCAGAATATAAAAGTAAATCCCGCTTTAAAAGTGTCCTGTCTGAACCAGGAAGAAGTAGAGCTGGGTCTTAAAAAGATTAAAATAGACAAAATCACCAGGACCGGATGGCATACACCCCCATATCCTAAGAGAATTAAGTAATGTCATCGCCAGACCCTTATTTCTGATATTTAAAGACTCTATACTGACAGGGAGTGTTCCACAGGATTGGTGAGTAGCAAATGTGGTGCCAATGTTCAAAAAGGGTCCAAAAAACAGAGCCTGGGAACTATAGGCCGGTAAGTTTAACATCTGTCGTGGGTAAACTATTTGAAGGTTTTCTAAGAGATGCTTAGCTTATCAGGGGTCAGTACAGAGATCTCTCCCTGGATCTATTTATCCCCAGGACTGTGACGAGGGGACATCCTCTGTGTCTGGGGGAAAGGTTTGTTCACAAACAGAGGAGGATTCTTTACGGTAAGAGCAGTGAGACTATGGAACTCTCTGCCTCAGGAGGTGGTGATGGTAAGTTCACTAAAGGAGTCAAAGAGGTGCCTGGATGCATTTCTGTAAGGTTATAATATTACAGGTTATAGCTACTAGAGATGGGTCGTTGATCCAGGGAGTTATTCTGATTGCCTGATTGGAGTCGGGAAGTAATTTTTTCCCCTAAAGTGAGGAAAATTGGCTTCTACCTCACAGGGTTTTTTGTCTTCCTCTGGATCAACTTGTAGGAAAACAGGCCGAACTGGATGGACAGATGTCTTTTTTCGGCTTTATAAACTATGTTACAAGGTGGCCCATGAAAAAGTAGCTTGCCTCCAATATCTACAAATCAAACTACCCAATAGTATATCTGTCTTAGTTGTCCATAGCAACCAATCAGAGCTCAGCTTTCAATTTTCAGAGCACTGTAGGAACATAAAGCTGAACTCTGATTGGTTGCTATGGACAACTAAGACAGATTTACTATTAGGCATTTTGACTTGGAGATGTTTTTTTTTTTTCATGGGCCGCCCTGTAGACACCAATAAAATGACATATTGTGACAAAAGCTTTTTCTTTCTTTTTTAATCCTAAATAAAAACTATTCTTGACAAGTAGTTTAGATGTTAAGAAATTTTGGCAAAATACATAAAAATTAAGTTAACCCCTTCAACCCCGGGCCTGTTTTCACCTTCCTTCCTTCAGATATAAAGTGATTTTGAGGAGCTTACGTAATGGAAACCACCCATAAATTACCCCATTTTAGAAACTACACCCCTCAAATTATAAAAAACTGCTGTTACAAACTTTGTTAACCCTTGAGGTGTTCCACAAGAATTAATGGAAAATGGAGGTGAAATTTCAAAATTTCACTTTTTTGGTACATTATTCATGTTAATTTTTTTCTTGCAAAACAGCAAGGGTTAACAGCAAACTAAACCACAATATACATTACTCTGATTCTGCAGTTTACAGAAATACCCCATATGTGGTGGTAAACGTCTCTATGGGTTTGTGGCAGTGGTCAGAAGGAAAGGAGCGCCATACGGATTTTGGAGGCAGATTTTGCTAGAATGGTTTTTAGGCACCATTTTGTAATTGAGAGACCCTGACGTACCCCTAGAGTGGAAACCCTCAAAAAGTGACCCCATTTTGGAAATTACACCCTTCAAAGAATATATTAAGGGGGGTTCTGGCCACTTTGACCCCCTAAGCGTTTTATGGAATTTGGAAACACTTGGCTGTGAAAATGAAAAGTTTAATTTCTTCCAATAAAATGTTGCTTTAGCCCCAAATTTTTCATTTTCACAAGGGGTAACAGGAGAAAGCACCCCATAATTTGTTCCCCATTTTCTCCTGAATACGGCAACACCCCATATGTGGTGGTAAACTGCTGTGGGGGCACATGGCAGGACAGATTTTGATGGATTGGTTTGTGGGAGCCATTGATTTTTATTTTTTTTGAGTTATTGTCTTATGTGGAGGCTCATTTTTTGCGGGACAAGATGATGGTTTGATTGGTACCATTTTGGGGTAAATACACCTTTTTGATCGCCTGCTATTACACTTTTTGTGAGGCAAGGTGAAAAAAATGGCTGTTATGGCATAGTTTTTTTTAAATTTTTTTACAGCATTCACCTGGGGGACCATCTCATGAAATATTTTTATAGAGCAGGTTGTTACGGACGTGGCGATACCCAATATGTCAAACATTTTTATTTTTGGAAAGTTTTACACATTAGATGCATTTTTGAACAGAATAAAACCTTTTTTTTGTGTTGCTATTTTCTGAGAGCCATATTTTTTTTATTTTTTGGGTGATTGTCTCAGGTAGGGTCTACATTTCTGCGGGACAAGATGACGGTTTGATTGGTACCATTTTGGGGTAAATACGCCTTTTTGATTGCCTGCTATTACACTTTTTGTGAGGGAAGGTGACCAAAAAATGGCTGTTTTGGCACAGTTTTTTTTTTTTTTTACTGCGTTCACCTGGCGGGGTGGATCATGTGATATTTTTATAGAGCCGGTCGATACGGACGCGGCGATACCTAATATGTCTATTTTTTTCACTATTTTTTTTTTATATTTTGTGAAAAGGACGCTTTTTTTTGGGAACTTGAAACTTTTTTTGTAAAACTTTATTTTTTCACTTTTTTTCACTTTTGGGGTCTGATCCCCTTTACAACGCATTACAATACTTCTGTATTGTAATGCATTGGCTGGAAGTGTATTACACACAGTAATACACTTCCAGCTTACTGCCTGTGAGATCCAGGGGGCTGGATCTCACAGGGTTCCATAGATAGCAGCCGGATGCCTAAGGAAGGCATCGGGCTGCTATCTAAGCCATCGGGTCCCCGTCACAGCAGCGCGGGGACCCGATGGACATCCACTCCGATCGCCCGCATCGCATGTGCCGTGGTCAGCGCTGACCGCGGCACATGAAGTGTTAATACAGCCGCATCGGTGTTTTCACCGATGCGGGCGTACGCAGCAGGGGCCCGGCTACTGGGAACAGCCGGCCCCCTCGATCAGCGCGCCGGCACGAACTGGTGTTTAGCACAAAAAGTCTGAAGAAAGTTAGAATTTGGTCACAATCATTGAATGGACTAGTAATAAAAACTTCACCTTCTTCATCGAGGCCTCCAATAATATTGTACACATAGTAAGGAAAGAAGCGTCTTGAGTAAAGGATTGTGGAAAGCATTGCTGCGATAGCTCCGCTCGTCATGGTCTTGTTGTTTGAGTGCTTGTACATCTTACAGAGAGAGAAAAAAAAAAAAAAAAAAAAGGTAAAGATTAATACACTCAATTTAAAGCGGTTGTCTCATGTCAGCAAATCACAGAGGAAGTTAATACAAGACACTTACTAATGTATTGTGATTGTCCATATTGCGTCCTTTGCTCACATTATACACTACTCGTTTCCATGGTCCTAGTGTTGAGCAAAGCGGGTTCGGACTGCTCTGTCCAAACCCAATATGCCCCTAAACTTCGTTCATAATATGCGCTTCATACAGCATTGCAATGTATGGGCTCCGCTGAGGCGATCTTATCGCCACCAGTAACGTGAAACGTGTTTAGTTTTGTGCCCGCGCTGTTAGTTCATTTCTGTGCATACCCTAATGCTTTAAAATCCGAATCCAAACTTGGGTCTGTGGCGTGCGCCATGGTAATTAAACCCAAGTTTGGATTTTGAAACAATAAATGTATGGGCAGAAACTAACTGTAATGTCCCAAGCATGAGACTAAACAAGTCTCACGTTACTGGTGGCGATAAGAAGATCTCCTCAGTGGAGCGCATACATTGCAATGCTGTATTAACCCTTACAGTACCAGCGCCGTACATGTACGGCGCTGGGACGATGCGGGCACATGGCAGTTTTCAAAGTGCAATTCTTATTCTGGCCACTAGATGGCAGGCCAGGATAGGAAATGAGCAATTCATCGATTTCTGATTCTATAAAATCCATAATTGCTCATAAAGAAAAAAAAAAAAAAGCCACAATATATAAGCCCATATATGAGCTTTCAAATAGTAAAACAAAAATTAAAAAAAAAATGTTAAAAAATATATAAAAAAATAAAAAAGATATAAAAGTTCAAATCACCCCCCTTTCCGTATAAGTAAAAAATAAATACCTAAATAACACTAAATATAGACATCATGGGTATCACCGTGACCGAAAACGCCCGTACTTTTAAAATATAAAAAAAAAAATCCAATACGGCGAATTGTGTGGCAGAAAAAAGCGTCCAAATGGCGATTTGCCATTTTTTATTGCTTTTTTTTTTTCTAAAAAAAAATTAAATAAAAAGTGATCAAAAAGTCATACACACCCCAGAATGGTATCAATAAAATCTTCAGATTGTCCCACAAAAAATGAGCCCCCATACAGCTCTGTACACATAAATACCAAAATGTTATAGGGGTCAAGATATGACAAGGAAAAAAAAAAAAAAAAAAAAAAAAAAAAAAAAAGGGCAACTTTCTAATTATTTTTTCACTATCAAAACGCAGGAAAAAGTATACATATTAGGTATTGCCGGATTCGTACTGACCAGTAGAATGAAAGTAACGGGTCAGTTTTAATGCACATCGAACGCTGTAAATAAGAAACCTGTAGAACTGTAGCGGAATAGCGTTTTTTTTTGCAATTTCACCTGATTTGGAATTTTTTTCCCGCTTCCCACTACACCATATGCAATATTAAATGGTGGCGTTGGAAAGTACAACTTGTCCCGCAAAAAACAAGCCCTCATACAGCTATGTGAACAGAAAAATAAAAAAGAGAGTTATAGCTGTTTGAAGGCAGGGAGCGCAAAACGAAAATGCATGACCGAAAAAACCTCCGGTACTGAAAGGGTTAAACTCATATTATGAACAACGTTTAGGGACCTATTGGATTCAGACAGAGCAGTCCGAACCAGCTTCACTCAACACTAATTGTAACCCCAGGAAACAAGCAGTGTATAATGTAACGGAGAAGTGAATCCAGCCAGCAAAGGAAGCAATATGGACAATCACAATACATTAGTAAGTGCCTTGTAGTCCGAACCTGCTTCGCTCAACACTAGTTACGACTACTGCTTCAGCGCATATATGAGGTGGCTGGGATGGGAGAGCCCCCAGTCCCAGCCATCAGAAAGGCCAGCGCTTTTTCCTGTGGTCGTAACCATGGAAAGGAGCAGTGTGTAATGTGATGGAAAAATGAATCCAGCCAGCAAAGGAAGCAATATCGACAATTGCAGTATATTAGTAAGTGTCTTGTATTAACTTTCGCTACATGATAAATGCCACTTGATGAAGTGAGACCACCCCTTTACTGTCTTAGCCTCATGAGGTTTTGTGTACAGGGGAACATACCACAGTCACCTACATGTTCACAAAGATAATCCCAAGGGTGAACAGGAAAATCAGGGATTATCGAAGATTTATTATAACTATGCAGGGGGCAGTGATCACCTCTCTGATACACACTGCGGCTGCAGAGGTGAGGTTTTTTTTTTGTTATTTACACTTCCCTTTACATAATTTGAATAAATCTTGAGTAACTCCCTTAAAGGGGTTTTCCAGGATTTTTTAATGATGACCTATCCTCAGGATAGGTCATCATTATCTGATTGGTGAGGGTCTGACACATGAGACCCGCCCAGATCAGCTGTTTAAAAGGCAGCAGCACTGCTGTGGGCACCGCAGCCTTCTCTCCGATTTTCCTAAGCCTGTGATGACACGTTCATCGATCATGTGGCCTAGGAGCAGTTCAGCCCCGTTCAAGTGAATGGGGCTGACAGCGATACCAAGCACAGCTGCTTTACAAAGTGCTGTGCTCGGTAAACGGCGAGAAGACAGCATAGCTGTTGCCTTCTCAAAACAGCTGATCGGTGGGGGTCCCACCCCCACTAATCAGATACTGATGACCTATACTGAGGAGAAAACCCTTTTAACTACTGACTTTAACATATACAGTGGCTTTTATGAAGGGTTAGATACAAGGAGGCACACACAATGGGGATATTTAATGAAGGCGTAGTCCTTGTCCATGTATGTAACTATTAGGACCTCTCTGTCTATGAGCCAGAGTGTCACTAATAAGCGGCGTCTCTTACATAAGATCTGCTGCAGCGGAAACGCCTGGCTCGTAGCAACTTTCCCCTGACATCACTTTCCCGGACACATTTTCAGAAACAAGTGGCCTAGGAACTTCATAAATATGGACTTCCAAATTAGTTGTAAATGTGCTCCAAAGCAATAAAAAAAACTTTAACAATGTACCTTTAACCTGGCTTCAATTATCTTGGTCAGCGTGAGGCAGTCTCCATGAAATCCACTGCAGCCGATAACTGTTTTGTCTGTCCTGTGGCAGAGGAAGAAAAAGTATTACTGATGTCCAGTAACCGGGAGGCAGAAGATGATACATCTGTTCAGCAACTTCAAGATATTCATATCAAGATCTGGTGAAAGAGTAAGCAAAACTGTTGTTCTCTGGAATGAAGAGCAGCAGTTCTTGGAAGTTTATAACACACGGATCGGTGATAAAGATCTCAGCCTCTCAATATACAGTATGGTGCCTTCTATGACAACGCATGCAACATAAACCCCCCTCCCCCCCACACACACACACACTTGGCCAGACCTGTAAAGGGAAGCTTACTTACCCGCTTCCAGCTCCTTCTCCTCACGCTCCTTCGGTTTGACATCATCACAGCTAATCATTGGCCGGGGATGGGGTAAAGGGAAGGTGATAGATGTAAGGGGATCCGATCTCTGCCGCGGCCAGTGATTGGCTGTGGCAATGTCAAACCAGATGTTTTCCGCAAGTGAGCATCGCAGGCCTGGAGGAGAAGGAGCAGGAAGCCAGTGCTAGGAAGCAGGAGAGTAGTCATCCCTTTACAGATCAGGCCAAAGCAGGTTCACTCGCCGCAAGTCCGCATCAGATCAGGAGGGAAACGGTTACTGTGAAAAAAATGCCTTAAATGGTCTGGTTTTCGCAGTGGCATGGCGGCTGGGATCATGGCAGGTCTCCTGCTGCTTGCAAAATTCGTATTGCAAAGGTTGAAAGCCCCAGGTAAAAGCAGCGCAAGCGAGTTTACGCTGCGTTTTTTCTCCACAACATGCAGGTGAGATTACTTAAAATCTCCTACACGTTGCTGACTGTACAACATTGTGAAGACAAATCCTCAAAGTTTAAACCACATGTGCACATACCTGTAAAATGATTTTCCAATATTAAAACATTAATTCTGCTCAAGTTGTAAATTATTACGTTTCTTAACCTACTTTCTGTTAGAATTCCTCCACAAGGTAAGATCTCTAGCTGCATCTGTTTGCAGTGATGGGTCAATGAGCAAGTCAGACAGAGGTCTGTGTAAGTGATGTATTATCTACAGTGATGTCACTACAACCAGCTTGACGCGCCATCACTACGGACGACGCGCCATCACTACGGACGACGCGCCATCACTACGGACGACGCGCCATCACTACGGACGACGCGCCATCACTACGGAC
This sequence comes from Rhinella marina, assembly GCA_900303285.1. Lineage (NCBI taxonomy): Eukaryota > Metazoa > Chordata > Amphibia > Anura > Bufonidae > Rhinella > Rhinella marina. The sequence goes on along the minus strand of ONZH01020906.1, from coordinate 157,433 downwards.
GACGCATCATGCAGCCATTTCAATGGAAACGCTCAAGGAATATGAAGAGAGGCAGCAACACAACCAGGAAAACCCCTTTAGGTGGATTTTCAGGCTGAAAAATCCACAGCATCTTAGAGTACTAGCAAAGTAGATTGTGTTTTAAGAAATCTCATCCACACATAAAAAAAAAAAACAAAAAAAAAAAAAACTGCAGTGTAAATTGCAGCGGCGATTTTATATCTGCAGCATGTGAATTTATGCTGTAGATTTCAAACATGGATATCGCCCTTCGCAATGCCAAGGGTGAAATCATAATTTCAGCTGGAAATTACATGCCAGTGGATGTACACTTAAAGGAAGTGTCCCAGATTAGACAATTAACAAAAGGAAATAAGATTAAAGGTTTCTCTGGGATTTTTATATTCATGGCCCATCACTTGAATAGGAGTAGGGCCGCAGTCACCAGTTCTCCTCACTACACAGTGGACAGCACTGTGCACTTCTGAGACAGTAGCTTCTGTACAACTGCTATCCTGCACACGTACACAACCATTAAAAAAACGGCCACTAAAAAGAGCAAAACAGACTGTTTACATGTTCTATTTTTTGATAGCTGTGTGAATTGAACCACTTACTTCAACAGTTCTGAAAAAGTGTGTGGATAGACCATCTAGATAAAAATCTTGGACAACTCCTTTAAAGGGAGTTTTTCACCTATATACTGTAACTAAGAGCACTGCCCCACAGAAGATTGCAGACACATCCCAGACATACCTGTGTGCACTGTGTGTCTGTATTACATGTCCAGGAAAAGCACTTTTATTCTGCTGGAAAACAGCTTCCAAGTGCCCAGCTGAAAGTGAAATTAATAACAGCTTTCTCTCCCGACTCGATTTCTAACAGCTATATCTTCTGAAAGCTTGGAATGCCAGCTTTTAAAGAAGGTCAGTTTCTATCTGCTACCAATCCCAAGATATGAGCAGCTAAAGCAGCCCTCCCCTCTTCAGTCTGGTTTGCAGCAGCAGCAGAGCCGGGCACTTGGGAGCTGTTTTCCTGCAGAATAAGGCCCCATTCACACGTTTATGTACCGAATAAATGTGGACAGTACACAATGTGGTGTCCGCATCCGTGTGCCCGTTCCGACTGTCCGCATAAAGAAATCCTCCTGTCCTACTTTTCTCCCGAATTGCGGTCCGTAGCACAATGAAAGTCTATGGATCCGCAAAAAATGCGGAAGACATGTGGAAAGGCATCCGCATGTCATCCGTATTTGCGGATTCCGTTCCAGGAGGGGTGAAAAAAAAAAAAAGATGTTATTTATCCTTCCGTTTTTTGCGGATCCGCAAAAAACGGATGACATATGGATACATCCTTTCCGTTTTTTTATGGAAAAACGGAACGGATGTCCTGGAAAAACTGAGTTTTTTGCAGAACAACGGATCCGCAAAAAACTGACCGTTTTCCAGGATGTGCAAAAATACGGACGTGTGAACGGGGCCTAAAAGTGCTTTTCCTGGACATGTAATAGAGACACAAAGTACACACAGGTATGTCGGGATGTGTCTGCAATCTTCTGTGGGGCAGTGCTCTTAGTTATATAGGTGAGAAACAGGTGAAAGACTTCCTTTAAGTTCTCTACAGCTCCAGTGATCCCCACTAGCTTTTATTTTCCTGCAGCGAGGACCTGTACAGCATGCGGACAACCAAACTAGTGGCGCTGGAGTGTCAGGATCTGACTATTTCTTATCACCTTCCAGATGCAGCGATGTTCAGTTTTTTTCCTTTCTTTACACCCTGCTTTCCAGGAGCCACAAGTTTTTCCAAGGTCATTCAATAACAATGCATTAGGACGGTTGTAGTTTGAAGCCACATGTCTGCTGTTCATATACAAAATCCATAGTGCCTCAGCGCACCTCATGTTCCTAGTTGGCACTGTGGACTGGTTTATATACTTTCTATCCCAATTACCTGAATGACATAAGACAAAATGTTGAGAAGAAGCAGACATATTGCATTTGGAGATAATATGAATGTTCCACAGCAATACATTTGTGTAGTGCTTCCAATATATCCCTCTGAATGCAATGTGCCTGTCGCTACTCAACATTTTGACTTATGTCATTTCACGGTGAGATCTGTCATACCTCAGTTGATTGCATTGATTGGGTTAATATTTTAGCCTGATTTTCAGGAAGAGCTGTCGATACTGTGATCTGTAATCATGAGTAAGGATGACTGGATTCATCCAAAACGTGTAGGCCAAAAAATACCCTGTTCCCATTCATCAGCCTTGAGGCCCTTGTGCTGGAGTAAGATGTGCCTGATTTATTAAAGGGGTATTCTCATCTTAGACAATGGGGGCATATCGCTAGGATATGCCCCCATTGTCTTATAGGTGCAGGTCCCACCACTGGGACCCGCACCTATATCCAGAACGGAGCGGGGAGCGCTGCGCCTGCGGCCACCACCAGGCGCAGGTCCCCGCTCCGCTCATAGACATGAATGGGAGCCGGGCCATGCATGTGCGGTGCGCTCCCATTCATTTCTATGGAGCCGACGGAAGTAGCTGAGCCAGCGCTCGGCCATTTTCCGCGGCCCCATAGAAATGAATGGAGGGCGGCTGCGCATGCGCAGTGCGCCCTCATTCAGTTCGGGGGCTCCGTTCTGGATATAGGTGCGGGTCCCAGCGGTGGGACCCACACCTATAAGACAATGGGGGCATATCCTAGCAATATGCCCCCATTGTGTAAAATGAGAATAACCCTTTAAGAGGTAAATGCCCAGCTAGAAGCCGGTATAAGCGTCTGCTGCAACTTACGCCAGGGATTATTCTGGATTAAAGTGGAAAAATAGCTCTTTGCGCACATTTAGATCTAGTGGCGCCAAGGTAGCTTCTGCAGATGGGCCTAACACTAACAGAACTGCCTCTCCTGGGTCTAACCTAAGCCTTCAATGTTCAGGGCGGTGTAGGAACCAGCCACGTTTATACTCTGATATAATATGATGGAAAAATGAACCAAGCCAGCAAAGGAGGCAATATGGACAATCACAATATATTAGTAAGTGCCTTGTATTAACTTTCTCTACATGATAAATGCCACTTGCTGAAGTGACACAACCCCTTTAAAATAGCAGAGCTCCAGGTAAATAATGGAATATCAGGGGTTAAAAGTCTGATCAGAGTCATCGATCACGGACTCTGCCACTGGGTGTCTGCTATGTAAAACATCAAGCACCTGGCGACTATGGTACCTGCTCAGCTGTAGAGCAGGTGCCATCTTACCAGAGCTGACATCTGCCATACATGTACATAAGATATCAGGAGTTTTTATTATTTTGTGTGTGTACATCCCTCTTTTTACCATGCAAATAAAATTACATTTGCAGTTAATGGAACTTACAGTTTGTAGCACTTTGGAGTGTCCCGGCTATGAATTGAATACCCCTCACTGAGTCTGGTATCTGATGCAACAATGGAAAAGTCTTCCCCTGCAAGAGCCAGAACCGTCCTAGGAGGAAAGAGAGGAGATCTGTTATTAGAACGTTTCCCATTCATTAGTCTCAGTCAAATCAATGGGATTAATGAATAACAAGAATCATGTTATGGGTCACACTTCTACTGCCTCTCAATGTTAAAGGGGCTCTGAACCCGGACATACCCTTAATTTCACCCAGGCAGCCTGCCTGATGTTAGCATCGGGCATCTCATGCTCCGATGCCCTCCGCTAGATCGCGCAGGGCAAAGGCTCTTCTGTTTATAAAACACACTGCCGGGCAGAGGCTTCCACCCAGCAGTGTGTTCAGTGACGTCACCAGGCTCACTGTTGGGTGGAAGCCTCTGCCTGGCAGAGCCCAGTTCGTCAAGGAACTGGGCAAAATGCCTTTGCCCTGCGCGATTTAGCGCAGGGCAAAGGAGGGCATCGGAGCATGAGATACTCCGACGCTCTAGTCAGGCGGGCTGCCTGGGTGAAATTAAGGGTATGTCCGGGTTCAGAGCAACTCCTTTAAACTGCGAGACACTTATTTGTACCTGCCTTCAAAAGGAATGGATGGATATGGAATCTTTTTGTGTACATAGCTGAGATGTTCGACTAGCTGCCTGTGGATTCTCTGTGTTTTCCATCATCTGGGAGCAGACTGGCTCCTTATCTCTGCTCTATGACATTATAAACATACACATTATAGTTCAGTTCTTACTGAGAAGAATGTGGCTTAAATAAGTGTTTATAGCCTTTTAGTAATTTAATTATTCAAAAAAGGAACAGCACCTCCTATAGGCGAGAGTCAGGTGCAAGCTACCATGGCTATTTAATACAATGCAAAAAAAGTAGCAGCACTCTGTATGCACTAAGGGAGATATGGTGAATATGTGAAAAGGTAAAAAGCATTACTGCTATACTTACTAAAGATAAAGTGGAAGCTCTTAGCGCATATAAATGATCATGAATATGTTGAGCCCATCGACCGACAAGGTGGCTTCCAATCAGATGGGTCCTACTCTAACACAGGCATGCATCCCAAAATTTTAGTAAGATAAGGATTATTAGATGTCCAGCACAAAGTGAAAGTACCAGTAACACAGCTAGAAACAGTTACCCTCCAAACGTGTACATTTTAAAAGACGGTTGTAAACAAGCTGATGAAGGGGAGGATAAGGCCGGTATATGACATGACAGGCATGTCCACACGGGAGGAGCACCTCTGGACCACCTACATCACTAACATCTGACAATGCCGAAACGAAAGTGAAAAGGCATGAAAATACTGGACAAGATTATGGTCCCCTAAACGCAGCATTCTCCACTCTGCGTTTTACATGCGGCATTTATTTGCCTCTCCCGGGAGGGCCAGCTCCGCTAGCGGTCTTACCCTCCATTGAAGGTGTAGGGGTTGAAGCGCTGCTCCACGGGCCCGGTGTAGTGGTAGTCCATGTCTCTGTACAGCTTCTGCTCAGGACGTGGCAGACTTGACAGATACATCTTCTTCCTCGCACCAGCACTGCTGTATCACTGGAGAAATGGCGACAATACTGCTTCCGCTTTCCTTTCTTCCGGCGCTGCGGGAGGCCCCGCCCATTCGCCTTATCACTGCTTGGCTCGTCACATTGCGGGCCATGAAGCCGGCGTATTTCTCTTGTGATCAGTCCTGTCTCCAATCTTTACAAATTTGAAAGACGTGGCGTATTTCTGTCTTCAGTGACAAAGTGCCCGTATGAGCTCACTCTAGCACTTTCTGAACTGTAGTGTGTAACTTCCATACGCCGCAAGGACCTTCTGACGTCACGGGGTCACTTAACATTCGAAACCTCAATCCCAACCTCCCCCAAACACTGCTTCATTAGGGTCAGTTATTCTTCTTATGATTTTAAAATTATCTAGACTAGAGCATGGGATGTAGACATTACCCGACTGGCACATCGGTGCTGTCTAAATCCCATGCGCCGTAATAACCCGCGTCTGTTTCAAAGCCATGTGACTTTTGTCATGTCACGTGGCCATGTGACGTAAGCAGGTCCTTATTGCTCATGGGATTTTAGACACTACAGTTTATACAAGGATGCCTAGAGACTTCTGTGGTTGGCAATACAGCGCCTAGAAGTCTGCGGAAATGACGTGATCCTGGCAGTGGGAAATGGTGCGGATTGGTTGAGTAAGTCATTGTGCGCCTGCGCAGTAGGTAGTGGCGCCGGCGGAATGGCGTGAGGGGAGCTTGGCGAGCATTGAGCGTAGGCTGGTCGTGTTCCCGCAGGTATTGTGGGCAGTTTGGACTCGGCATGTGATGACAGCGCCGCCGCTCCGGGTGGTGCTCGTCCATGACCTTGCTGCTACCTAGTTTTAAAATCTTATGACTTTGTGTCGCTGTTTGCTAATGTCCTGGAGTCCTGAGAAGCAGCTTGTGCCCTGGTGTCCCACAGCCTTGTGCAGTGGGAGCTAAGCTGTGTGTGATGAGGGTGTCTCGGGTACCCAGAACTGGGGGCAGGTGCCCAGTGACTGTGCCCTAGACTCTGCAGTCCCCTAAAGCCCCTTTTCATGTGTTACCCGTTATTATTGCACAGAGCCATTAAGGCACTGTACATCAAACCAGGACCTGTTACCAGACTGCTGCAGGAAAACCCATAGCTATTTTGGTCGCTCCCCATTGACTTCAATGGGAAACACAGCTAACCTCCACTTGAGAATAAAACTCCACTATGTGCACTTGATGGCGGCTTCTGTCATAATAGTTCTGATTGCGGATTAAGTCCATATTCCATGATGGCATCTGCAATGGAGTTTTGCCATCTGAACAGGATTCTCTGCATTTCGCACCAAAATCCGCATGTGTTACTTCTGGATTTTGTTGCGACTTTGCCCCAGTCTCACCCTTTGCATTACATTACATGCTGCATATTTCACAATCCTCACAGCAGGTCAATTTCCACACCTAAGGAGAAGAGCAGTCTGTCACTTTGCTGGTTCTGTATTCTGCTGCCGTCTTTCCATATGAAAACCCATGCGTAATCCACAACAAGTGCTTTATAGGAATTGTAGTGTCGCTTGCATACAGCATGATGTGATGACAGTAGCCCCTACTCTCGTTTTGTATTGTGTGAAGCCGTGCTGCGGTTCACCCCTGTGGCAAGTGATGGACTGGCACAGGCACTTCTCCAGACAATGTTTTTTTGTTTTTTTTATACGGGGATCAGTGATGATATTTTTAATTTGACGTTCCTTATTGTCCATTAGGGACAGCATATTCTTGTGAGGTAGAGATCTATTGTAATATTGTCTTTTTACTTGAACACTTTGGTCACCACTTAAAAAATATTACATTACTTTGTCCTGTTTTAAGTATTTGTCCCAAGTGAAAGTTTTCACATGATTTTAATTTCCTTGTGTATGTAATACAATGAACATAAGGGCTCATTCAGACCACCGTATCTTTGTATCCACATCCGTTCTGCAATTTAGCAGAATGGATGCGGACCTATTAATATCAATGGGGCCACAAAAGATGCAGACAACAAATCACTTTCCATAGCCCTGCAAAAAAAAAGAGAACGCATCTTATTATTATCCGTTTTTGTGACAAGAATAGGTATTTCTATTATAGGGCTGACCGTTCTGTTCCGCAAAATGCAGAACACATACCATCGGTATTCGCGTTTTGTGGAGTGCAAAACGGATATGGTCGTCTGAATGAGCCCTAATTGTGTATATAATGGAAGACAGGATTTGAGCAGTCGAGGTAATGGATGGCGCATTGGACAGTAGGCTTCTGGTGAACTTCAGGAATGACCATTACCGCTGCTTTAGTCCAGGTCCCATCCGTTACTGTGGAGAATAAAGCGTCTGTGCCTGTGTGCTCCATAGACTCGCTGCCTACTTGCGATTTTTATCTCTGTTGTGGCAGATTGGGTGAGGATTCGGGATGATTCAATGAAATTCAACAGCCTGGAAACGTGAAAAAGAAACCTCTTTCTTCAGTCAATCTGCTCCTTGGAGAGCTGCCACAGCGAAGATGGATCAGAATAATAGTTTGCCCCCTTTCCAGGGACTTCCATCCCCCCAGGTGAGTAATGCATCACAATCCATTCAGTAGCCGCTTCTTTTTATTAGTGACCCATGTGCTAAATGTTTTCTATACGTAAGGCGCGGTTCACATGGCATTTTGCCATTCCACCATGGTTTTCAGTATTTTGATGACAAGAATTGTGTAGTTTGCAGTACTATTCTTCTTGCATTCCCTTGTAAATGCTGTGAACCATCTAACGTGACTACTTTGTGACGTCCCAATAGCCAAAATAAAGATATTTCTGCAATGAGCTCTTGGCACATGAGGCTCTGCCTGACCACTCTTTCCATGGCGGTCTGACCAGATGCTTCACCCCAATTTATGGGCTATAAGGTTGCAATATCTTTTTTTATTCTACAAATTGAGAAAACAAGGAACTCTGGGAAATGTTTCAAACAGGGCTGTGGAGTCGGAGTCGGTATAAAATGGACCGACTCCTAAAATATATAGTGAATTAGTACATTTAGTTCAGTGCTGAATATATTTTTATAAGAATTTGTGAAAATGATGAAATGTCCTATAAATGTCTGTTCTATTCCTGATCTAAGGATTTAGGCTTTTAGTTGAGATGACTGTGTACTGCCCTTTATGTCCAGTGCATGTTCTCTTTGTATGCTTTATGTTTCCTCTGAGATCATGTTTGGAGAGGTTAGCTGCTCTCATGGCTTCTATCTGCTGATGTAAAACACCTAGAGCCTTATGTATGAACACTATCTAGGTGTAGAAGTTTCTTTGTTGCCCATAGCAACCAATCGGAGCTCCCCTTTCATTTCATATACTGCTCTGGAGAAATGAAAGGGGAGCTCTGATTGGTTGCTATGGGCAACAAAAAAAGTCTTAGACCTAGACAGTTTTCATACATCAGGCCCAGAGGCATAGCTACTGGGGGGGAGGGGGGGCAGGGGAGGCGATGCTCCGGCCCCAATACCTCTGGGGGGGCCCAGCAGGGATGGCCTTAGTACAATCAGGCGAATACAAGTGAGCGCTTCCATTATGGAGTCTGATGGGGGCACATTCTGCCGATCTGAGGTCTGATGGGGGCTCATTCTGCCGATCTGAGGTCTGATGGGGGCACATTCTGCCGATCTGAGGTCTGATGGGGGCACATTCTGCCGATCTGAGGTCTGATGGGGGCACATTCTGCCGATCTGAGGTCTGATGGGGGCACATTCTGCCGATCTGAGGTCTGATGGGGGCACATTCTGCCGATCTGAGGTCTGATGGGGCACATTCTGCCGATCTGAGGGGCACATTCTGCCGATCTGAGGTCTGATGGGGGCACATTCTGCCGATCTGAGGTCTGATGGGGGCACATTCTGCCGATCTGAGGTCTGATGGGGGCACATTCTGCCGATCTGAGGTCTGATGGGGGCACATTCTGCCGATCTGAGGTCTGATGGGGGCAAGGGACTGTTAGTTTAGTGATGTAAAAGCTGGGGACAGATTTCCTTTAACATAGGAGTCCCCTTTTTTTACTCCTATTAATCCTATATTTTACTGCATTATGTGGTAGAGTATTTAGAGTAGGGTATGTAGAAAGTCTATTGTACTGTACTTAGCATAGATGATCTAGCAGTTTATATAGTCATCTTGCTAATATAGTATTATAACCACAACTAGTAGTATGTGCCTGTGAAGTTGGAAACGTGCGTTTGGGAAGCCAATAAGTGGGGGGCCCACTCAAGTATGTTTCGCACCCCCCATGTGCTGAACCTCTAGCTACGCCTCTGATCAAGCCCTTAGTGAGCTGTACCCAGAGAAGCCTGATAGATTACAAACTGTTTTTGTCATGACTTATCTGTACTATTGATTTTATGCAAATTTGTTTAAAGTTATCACTTAAACATGCTCCATGTATGAGGGAGTAGGAGTCGGGGTGAGGGAAAATTAAGGAGTCGGGGCTTTGGCTTACCGACTCCACAGCCCTGGTTTCAAAGGACATCTGTCAGGTCCCTCCAGCGCTGTTAGGAGCAGTACTACCTGACTAGTTCTGCCTGTGCTGGGTCTGGATTGCTGACTTCTGTGGAATACATAGACAGGACTTCAGAGCTTGTACTCAAGAGGTCCTCTCCGTTATGAGCGCAAGCTCACAAGTCCTGTCAATGTATTCCAGTGGCACTTTGCAGAAGCACAACAAGTGAGAGCATCAGCATAAAAATTAGCGTTACAGACTTAATGCAACAGTACCTCTCGTAGTACTGCACTTCTTTTCACGTGGGGCGGAGCAATTGTTGTGTGTAGTAAATGCGTTAGCTATATTGGTGCTAGTTGACTCCTGTATGTACTGTTACCGGTTGAAATTGAGCACCACTCCTTCTTTTGGTTCACAACGTAACCTGTCTGATAAGGACTGTGTGCTAAATGAGAAGAGCTTCTCCACAAACCTCAAAACTAAATCTCATTCTGAATGTTTTGATGAAAGTCACTTCTGAATTATTGGCTTTTGTACATTTCACACCTCACTTTGCAGGGAGCAATGACGCCTGGAATCCCTATCTTCAGTCCTATGATGCCCTATGGCAGTGGCTTGACCCCTCAACCTGTACAAACAACCAACAGTTTGTCGATTCTTGAAGAACAGCAAAGACAGCAACAGCAGCAAGCTCAGCAGTCGACATCCCAGCAAGGCACTCAGGGGTCCGGCCAAACCCCTCAATTGTTTCACTCACAGACTCTAACTACAGCACCTCTTCCAGGCAATACACCTCTGTATCCCTCCCCAATGACCCCCATGACTCCTATCACCCCAGCCACTCCTGCATCAGAAAGTTCTGGGATTGTACCTCAGTTACAGTAAGTACACTTTGGCTTTCTGGATTACCTAATGATGGATTGCCACTTGTACACTAGACCTAGATTACTGTGTTTTATTCTCTAAAGCAGTGCTTCTCAAAGCCTCGGCACTTCAGTGCTAAGGGGGCTGTGACTATTAAATGCTGGGCTCTGAAATATGTATTACCTAATAAGTGTAATTGTTGGTTTTCCTAATAATATGCACATGTCTGTACTATGGCATCATTTTTTACTCTGATTATTTACTTTGTGTTACCCTTTTAGGGTGCGGTGAGGATTTCATGACTGGTGATAGGGGTTATAGTTTGTTGTCCCCCATGCACTAGTTATATGTTGTGTTAATTCTGTATATTGTGTTCTCTCCAGGAATATTGTCTCCACAGTGAATCTTGGCTGCAAATTGGACTTAAAAACGATTGCACTTAGAGCTCGAAATGCTGAATATAACCCAAAGGTAAAATTGCAGCTATCTGTTCTGTTAGTCACCAGTAACATAGTTTATAAGAGCGAAAAAAGACATCCAGTTCAGCCTGTTATCCTGCAAGCAGTAAAAGGGGTTATCTGGGTATACATGTTTCCCTTTCCCTGTGCTTCCCCTGCCAGGCCCTACAACTTACTACTTTACTTGCAATACTTTTTCTGTCTAACTCTGGAGATTGGGAGAGTAGTCACGTGACTGCGCTCTCTGTGGAGACTGGCTTTCCTCTGACCTCACAACCATGACTCCCATGATCTCCTGTCAGAATCCCCCCTGGAATGGTTGTGATGTCGGACCCATGTGATCTTTGAGTCCACTGCTTGTCATATCAAAGCTGTGTGGGAAGGATGTAGTAGGCGTACGCATTTCTGGCTGATCTTACAGCACGAAGAGGTGTTGTGAATGCTGCTCACCTATGCCCACAATCTGGAAGTTCAGGTTGTAAGCAATGGAGCACATCAAGAGCATGGAGATTGAAGTGAAGACTTAGGAGCGCAATCTCCGCTTTCCTGCCCTCCCGACACGGCTTGTGATTAGATAAAGAATATACTAGCTTGGGAGAATTTTATCTCAAGCAAATTCCCAACTTTTTCATCAAAACATAGTCTTATAGGTAACGAACACAAAAGAGGCATACCGCCAAGGGGGTGGAAATCGAAACTAGTAATTTGATTAGTTATTCATATAAGGCAATACTTCTGGACCACACTAACAGCATTTTAATAGTTGAAAAGCTTCTGCAGCATCTTATCTCAAGGTTATCATTCTTTAGCAGCATGTCATATGAAAAAAAACGAAGAACAGAATCTATCTGGTCTTAAGGTAACCAACAGACCAACGTTTTCCACAGCTCAGACCTTCTCCATCACCCCTCTTATGCTCTGTAGAAGACTAGATAAGCCCTAGTTTATGGTAGGAGAGGGATTTGCATCTATGTATGAATACCCAGCATGCAGTGTGTGTGTATGTATGTATATGTGTGTGTGTGTGTGTATATATATATATATATATATATATATATATCACAAGAAGGCAGCACTCTTTAAAAATAAACAAAAAGAATCCTTTATTTACCCATAATGTGGGACCGCAATTATGGGTAAAGAAAGGATTCTTTTTGTTTATTTTTAAAGAGAGTGCTGCCTTCTTGTGTTTTCTGTATTTTGGCCGTTGTCTGGTCTAAGGCTGTGCACCTCCATCTTTATTCATAGTGCTGCCAAGGAGTTTTGGTATTTTATATATATATATATATATATATATATATATATATTTTTTTTTTAATGGTGTCTTAGGCTTATTTCACGCAATTGATGTTTCTTTCTGAATGTGTTCCATGAGCGTTTTTCACTGACGACCTGTCTGTTCAGGAAAAATTGCAGTGTGTTCTATCTAAATCCATTTGCAATAACGGTTCAGTGAAGAAAAAAACTGACAGCACACAGATGGCATCCGGATGTAGTCTGTTTTTCACAGAGAGTTGCAAGGAAATGCAAGTTTTTATTAACATGCTTCAAAAACGGATGCAATCCTGACTAGGGTTGTCACAATACCAAAATTTTGATTCAGTTTCGATACCATAAAAAAGTATTGCGATACTCGATAACTTTCGATACCACGCAAAAAAATAAAACCCCAAAAAGCTGCGTGCGTTCCTTATTTTATGGAACGTCCGGCCCATAATAGAACAGTCCTATCCTATTTTTTGGGGGAACAAGGTGACTAAAAAATGTCAAATCGCACGGTTTTATTTTTTTTTTTTCTTCTGTTACGGCATTCACCACATAGATGATGTTTTTTAATAGTTTATTTTTTTGGGCATGGAGACTATTAGCCCCCTTAGGGGCTAGAACCTGGGATCTTTTAATCCCTTGTAGAGATGAGCTAATATATTCATAAAGATTTGTTATCCGCACTGATATTTGCGTACTCGTAAGTATTCGTTACTTGGCCGAGTAGCGTGTGAAATTCGTGTTTGTTTGTTTTTTTAACTCCTCCCTGCATGATTAGCGTCTATTTCTTAGCCAATAAACATGCAGGGAAGCCTGGGGGACCTCCTGCCATGACCTACTACCTTTTCTACGTGTCTAGGAGTGATTGGCTGCCTGCATCAGGTGACGTGCTATTATATATGCGTACGCCTGGGGCTCAGATCACACCCCTTGTGGTTTTAGGAGAGGGAAAGAGTGTGCGTGTGATAGGGATAGGGAAAGCGTAAGAAATATATGATTTATAAGCGAACAAAATATCTAAATCTGAGTTGATCTAAACATAAGTGATAAATCCTGACACACATGACTATTAACTTCTATTAGATCGTAATCACCCAGCTTTCTTAGAATCCTGATCAACAAGTTGTCATTCAAAAATCTCAGAAAGTTGAGTGACAGCTTCTCTATGCTTGCAAGTGGTAATGGTTTCACTGTCTTGAATTCATACGCAACAGTGTATAGAGTAAATTATATGTAGCAATAGCGTACGCTTTATCGGTCAAGGTCCTGTTGCTCCTTGCACTGTCTCTGCCTGCTCCATGCATGCTGCCCCTGGTGTTCCCTATTCATTTCTGTGGTGTTTCACTCTTGAATTCATACGCAACAGCGTATAGAGTAAATTATACGTAGCAATAGCGTACGCTTTATCGGACAAGGTCCTGTTGCCCCTGGTGTTCCCAATCCATTTCCGTGGTGTTTCCATCACTTTCAGAGGTTTTCCGGTGTTTAGGCAACCTTGCCTGCGAAGAACTTGGGTCCCCTGCAAAAATGCTCGTATCTCCCATTGACTTCAATAGGGTTCATTATTCGGTACGAATATACAAACTTTTGGAAAAGTTCGTACCGAGTACACAAGCATTTTAATATTCGCTCATCTCTAATCCCTTGTCCTATTCACCCTAATAGAACTCTATTAGGGTGAACAGGACTTCACACTCTCCCTGCTGCCCTGGGGTCAGGATGGGGGGGGTCGCCTGTGGCCACTGCGCCACAAATGAGATTAATACTAAGGGGGTAGGGCGAACCGGGCGCACTGCGCCACCAATGAGAGTAATACTAAGGGGGGGAGGGGAACAGGGCGCACTGCGCCACCAATGAGAGTAATACTAAGGGGGGGAGGGGAACAGGGCGCACTGCGCCACCAATGAGAGTAATACTAAGGGGGGAGGGCGAACAGGGCGCACTGCGCCACCAATGAGATTAATACTAAGGGGGGAGGGCGAACAGGGCGCACTGCGCCACCAATGACTATATAGTACATTAGTTCAAGTATAGCAGGCAGCGGTATAACATACCCGGCCTCAATAACAGGGCGTGCGATCCTCGGCAATTAACCCCTCAGGTGCCGCACCTGAGGGGTTAATTGCCGCGTTGCCCTGTTATTGAGGCCGGGTATGTTATACCGCTGCCGGCACCCACTGCCTGCTATACTTGAACTAATGTACTTTATATTCATTGGTGGCGCAGTGGCCACAGCCCCTCTCCTCCTCCTCCTTCCTAACTCCCCATTGGTGGCAGCGGCATAGTGGAGAGGGAGGGAGGGACTCCTCCACTGTGCTGGTGAAAAGAACATGGCAGCGCTGAGAGCGGCGCGTGTCATGTTCTCAGTCTAAATGATACTAGGCTGGGTATCGATAGTTCGATACCCGGTGCAACTCTAATCCTGACTGAAAAAAGTGAAACGCTGAATGCAATTGCAGACAAAACTGAGCTGACTCTGACATGTTCCGTATGGCTCATGTGAACTGTATAACATACAGACGTGGTGTAGCAGTAGCCCCTGACTTTTATGCTGAGGTTCTCAGTATGTAAACCTCTATGGGTGTGCAGCTTAAACATAATTATTTCCACATCTGAAATGTTAAAATCATGTTTATCACTCATTACGAATACTATTAAAAATCCTCAGTACCAGAATTCTCTAGCGCACCTACAGCTCACCCCACAAAATATGAACCCGCGTACTTATGCTCTCTCGCTCTCGTGTTCTCTATAGCTCTCTCACCCAAAATATTGAATAAAAAAATGATCAAATGGGTACATGTATCCCATAATCAATAACAACTGCAGCTCACCCCACAAAAAATGAACTCACATGGCTCCATCGACATAAAATGAAAGTTATGGGTGTCGGAATTTGGCACCACAAAGCATTTCTTTCTTTTTAAAAAGTAGCAAAAACATCTCTGTAATTGTCTTGACCCACGGAATAAGTTTCATGTGTAGTTTTTACTGTGCAGGGAACATCACAACAATAAAATCTTAAAGAGGTTGTCTCGCTTCAGCAAGTGGCATTTATCATGTAGGGGAAGTTAATACAAGCCACTTACTAATATATTATCCACATTGCTTCCTTTACTAGCTGGATTCATTTTTCCATCACATTATGCACTGCTAGTTTCCATGGTTACAGACCACCCTGCAATCCATCAGCGGTGGTCGTACTTGCACATTATAGATAAAAGCGCCAGCCTCTGGTGGCTGAGACCACAGGAGCACACATAGGCTAGGGCTTTTTCCTATATTGTGCAAGCATGACCACCACTGCTGGATTGCAGGGTGATCTGTAACCATGGAAACGAGCAGTGTATAATGTGATGGAAAAATGAATCCAGCCAGCAATATGGACAATCGCAATACATTAGTAAGTGCCTTGTATTAACTTCCTCCACATGATAAATGTCACTTACTGAAGTTAGAAAACCCCTTTAAAAACTGCAGAATTGCTTTTATTGTCGACTCCACAAATTTTATTCTATGTAAAATGTACCCCACAATGCTGCCATTAAAAATATACAACTCAATGGAAAAATATCATGTAGACTGCCTCCTTATCCCCCATCCTGACATCCACCAGTCATGTATGGCGGAATTTGGGTCTTTAAAGATGCCATCGGCTCAGAAGCTAAGTGGGCACCAGATGTTTTACACAGCAGATGTCCAGAGAAAGAGTCTGCCTTTATCATCAATCACAATCTGACTTTTAACCCTTCAGATGCCTTGGTCAACTGTGACCACGGCATCTGAGAGGTTTTTTCCCATGTGATGTTACCAGGACATATGCAGCTAGTATTATAAACAGACAAGGCCCCTTAATAATAGACTCCACGCTGTAGCATAGCTTCTGACGGGGCAGCGTCTCACTCGGACTAGAGTGAGACGCCACTTCAGGGATGGCTCTTCTCTGCTGCGGTGTCTCACTCTGGTCTGAAACAATGGTACAGGGTGGTCTCTCAAGAAGTCTTTAGATCACTTTGCATCAGGAGGCTATGTGACGGAGGTCGTCATAGCGGGAAGAAACCTCCCCTAGTAAAGAGAAGTGACCAGTCACACACCTGTGGCTAGTAACATCAGATTGACATGTGTAGTGCAGAGATATTGGGATATATTACTGCAGAACAGGGGGTGCATATTCACTTCAGCACACTTATTCCATTTCGCCTACAGTGATTGGATACAGTCAGAATAGATGGAGACTTCTTGCTGCAGCAGAAACCCTGTTACTGCCTCCTTAACTGCATTATTATCGGGAAATCTTTGCCCATGCAGAAATTTCTTCAGGTTCCAAAAGAGAAAGTAATCACTGGACGTCAGGCCTGGACTGAAGGGTGGATCATTAAAGAAGAACTCCCGCAAAAAAATTTATTCCATGTCCTGCTAGAAATGTACATGTAGTGAATGTCATTTTCTTACCAGTAGCTGAATTTTTGAGTTTTATCATCCTGAAGTTTATCTGTGTCATGTGACTAGAAATAAGACCCACCAACTCACACAGCACCTTATGTGTGGACAGGAAGTCTAATTTTCTATGCATTTCTATGGGAGCCTCATTTCTCATAGGAATGAATAGAGAAGTGACTGGCTTGCTGTCCTGGGTCAGTTGGAGGTCAGGGAGTTGGTCACATGACCCAGCTACAATAAGAAGAGAGTGGAAACTCTCAATTTCAGCCTCTGATAAGAAAATGACATTCACTACAGATTATATCATGCACCTTTCGGGTCAGAGAATAAAAATTTTTGCGGGAGTTCTTCTTTAAGCTCCATGAAGCTCCCTTAGAGGGCTAGAACCTGGGATTTTTTTGACCCCTTGTCCCATTCACCAAAATAGAGAACTATTATGGTGAATGAGATTCTGTTGCTTTGCCTGCTGAGCTGTGCCTCCTGCACAGTTTTGCAAGCAGGTTACCATCACAGGCCTGAGACCATCATCAGCTCCCAGGCTGTCATGGTAACCAATCGGAGCCTCTGTGATTTGACTGCGGGGGCTCTGATTGGAAAGCAGAGGGAGAGAGAGATGCCTATCTCTGCCTAACTCCACAGATGGTGCGATTGCCATTGAAGACGGCACTTGTGGGATTAAGTGAGGGACATCATCGCCGATCCCAGTCATTGTAGCCAGGTGCCTGCTGTATTATACATCCGATACCCACCATGTATGGAGTGGACTCAGCAGCCTGCTCCATACTTTCCATCAGCCACTAGGGTGGTTAAAGGGGTTAATCATTCAGTTTTGTCATCTTGACTGCAGAATGCTTAAAGGGTTGAGGGAGCCGGGCGGCTCAACGCGCATGCGCGGATTGCTCCCGGCTTCCTCAATGCGCCCGCATTGCTGATCGCAATGCGCAGGCGCGGGATTTCGGACTCGAACAGGGCCAGGAGCTGAAAGAGCTGGCTGCCTGGCCCTGTCAATCAACGCTACGGAGGAGGGGTAAGAGGAGGCATTACGGCCGCTACTAGGTGCATGGTTCACGCCTACTTCACCTAGGGGAGCTAATTTACATATTTTAAAAACGGAGTTTTCTCACAAACTACTTTACAGAAAAGTATAAAACAAACAGATCTGTCATCAGGTGTCATTTGCGTATTGCAAATGACACTTGGTTTACTATGGTAAATTCTGATGACAGAAACCCTTTAATGTAACAAAAGAATGTTTTTGAGAAGAAATGTATAACGTGGCTTTCTTTCGGTTTCCTCCTAGCGTTTTGCTGCAGTAATTATGAGGATCAGAGAACCACGTACTACAGCGCTTATATTTAGTTCGGGGAAAATGGTTTGCACAGGAGCTAAAAGGCAAGTAAAATAAAGGCACATTTTTGCTTTGTGGATACTGTGAAGTAGATCCTGGATTCTCCACCTAAATTTACTTTTAGACCTCATGCATACGACCATATCCGTTTTGTGGTCCGCAAACTGTGTATCTGCAAAATATGAATACTGTCCGTGTGTCTTCCACATTCAGTTGTGGACTCATTGCCGTCAGTGGGTCCGTGGAATATAGCACCTTTTCTAATATTTGCAGAACGGACAAACGGTTGCAGACAACACACAAATGAGATTCACAGAATTTGCAGAACCCAGTTTGCGGACTGCAAAACCGACACTGTCTTGTGCATCAGCCTTGTGATTGCCCATTGATGCATATAGAGTATGTCCTGACGTGATGTAAACTGGATCGGCACAAAACATGCCTTGCAGTGCAGATTTTATATCCGCCTCATGTTCGTCTATGCTGCAGATTTCACCCTTTGAAATCTGTGTTAAAAGCCTCATACATGTGCAGATTTTGTTGCAGACTTGTTGCGATTGCGCCTCCTTCACCTCATCCCTTTATTAGAACTGCCGACTATTAGAACTAAAAGCTGAGAATTTTTCATTTAAGTCTTCTTCTTGCATTGAACTGGTGTGTTGTATCACAATTTTCTACATTCTCAGTGGTGTGTTTTTTTTTTGTTTTTTTTTTTTTCTTTAGTGAAGAACAATCCCGGTTAGCAGCCAGAAAATATGCTCGAGTTGTACAGAAATTGGGATTCCCAGCCAAGTTTTTAGATTTTAAAATCCAAAATATGGTGGGCAGCTGTGATGTGAAGTTCCCGATCAGATTAGAGGGTCTCGTGCTTACGCATCAACAGTTCAGCAGGTAAAATGATACCACTTTGCATACTGCTTTAAGGAGGTTGTCCAGGATTTTGATATTGATGGTCAGGATGGACCGTCAATATCAGATCCACGGGCTCTAACCTCATCACCCCCACGATCAGCTGTTTCATTGAAGCTCCAGGAAGGAGACTACACAGCTCTGTAGTGGAGCTTGCTGCCTAAAAATGTATAGTTTTGTGCAAAATGTGGCTTCTTTTGTCAGATTTCATGAGCTGTTCACTTGGTGGCAGATTCTTTTTGCTTAAAGGGGTTGGCTACTTGTGATGACTTTATGGCACCTCCCAATATACCCTTTGTTGAAGTTCTGTGCTGTTTGCTGTATTTCATAAGTAATGTCCCCTTGTTGGGCTTTCTGGATAGAGGTCCAGCCATTTTATGGATAAGACCTCTGAGGACCAAACCAGGGGCGTATCTTTGAAATGACAGATCTATAAATGTAATTCTGTGTTGTGGGTTTCAATGTGGTGTGTGAAATACATACATATTCACTCACTGCATGCGTTGGATCATGTAATTTACACTAAATCATGCACAGTCATCTGCACAGTTCTCATGTACATTGCATCTCGTGAAACTTACTGTTTTCTCTTTTTTTTGTCTAGCTATGAACCAGAGTTATTTCCTGGTCTCATTTACAGAATGATCAAGCCAAGAATTGTTCTACTGATTTTCGTGTCTGGAAAGGTTGTATTGACTGGTGAGTGACAAACATCAAGCACAATCATTGTCTCAGGAAAGTTTTATTCCGTACCTATTAAACCAGGACTCTGGACTCACAGTTCTATGGTTGTAGGTCTGTTGTCTTTCATGCAGTTCTATTGTCCTTTTTTTTTTTTTTTTTTTTTTTTTTTTTTTATCCTGATGCAGGCGATTTATGAGAGAAACTGTCATAATTTCACACATCCTCTAAAGGGTTACCACTTATCAGTATGATTACAACGACTCCACATATGTATAGTTTTACTTGTGTTTTAATGCTGAGAAAAATGAGAACTTTGGACAAACATTTTTTCTGGCCATATACTGACCCCATAACTTTTTTTCGCCTACAGACTTGTGTGAGGGCTCATTTTTTGTGAAGCAATCTGTACTTTTCAGTGATACCACTTTGGCGTGTTTTTTGATTTCTTGGTCATTTCTTGGGGAGTTGAAGTGATGAAGAATAACAAATTGGTTATTTTGAATTTTTCCATTACGCCGTTCGCTGTATGGGATAAATATTTTTATATTACTGGCACTTTTGGACAAAGCAATGCCTATGTTTTTTTTTTTTTTAAATTGTTTTTATTTTTCTTTTGGGGAACTTTCTTTGACTTTTTTAAGTCGCCCTATGAGACTATAACATGCAATCCTTGCAATCTGTATAAAGTTATTGAACTTTATCTATTACAATATACAAAGATCGGAATATTCCAATGCAGTGCTGCCACCTACAGTGTAACGGCTTCTCCGATCTCAGCAAGACGTGACTGTTACAAGCCAGAAAAGTGTGTGGATCTGACGTTTTCTCCCTTCAGATGCCATGGTCAAATGTGGCACTTGAGGGGTTAAATGTGCGATCTGTATTTTCTCCAGAGAGGGCATCATCTTTAAAGACTGGGAGTGATAGCATCTGCAAGAAAAGCAAGTAGATGAGAGTATACTGTGATCCTGATCTTATTTTAAAGCATCGATTGTCAGCTTTCAAACAAGACCAGATACACAGACCAAGATATGAAGGTTTAAAGGGTTTCTGTCACCAGTTTTTTCGGTATGAATCAGGCTGACATTAGAGATGTGCTAATGTCACCTGATTCCAAATATATATCTGTTTTATTTACTGGTGCCCCCATTTTTATATAAAATGAACTTTTATTTTATGCTAATAAGGCTTCTAGGTGCAAGGGGCGTTACCTCTGCTCCTAGAGGCTCTGTTGGTTGACAGGACCAGGCAGAGAAGAAACACTCCATTCACCATAGCTTGCAAGGACCTTCAATGATGTCATGACCATGTGATCAGTCACATGGTTAGGATCACACAAACAGCCTGTCTCCTCCTAAACCATGTGACTGATCACATGGTCATGACATCATTGAACGTCCTTAAAAGCTATGGTGAATGGAGTGTTTCTTCTCTGCCTGGTCCTGTCAATCAACAGAACCTCTAGGAGCAGAGGTAACGCCCCTTGCACCTAGAAGCCTTATTAGCATAAAATAAAAGTTCATTTTATATAAAAATGGGGGCACCAGTAAATAAAACAGATATATATTTGGAATCAGGTGACATTAGCACATCTCTAATGTCGGCCTGATTCATACCGAAAAAACTGGTGACAGAAACCCTGTAAATTAGCCCTCCCCCTAATTTGGTTATGATCTCTGCCTGCCAGGAGAAGGAGGGCAGTGGGGCAGCTTACAGCCTGCAGTATAGGAGAGAAAAAACTTCCTTGCTCATGACCTCATGGAGAGGGTAACATGCTTCTGTGCATGCTGCATATCCCCCAATCATCCTTTTATCCAGAAGTGAGAAGAGGAGTGCTTTCCCATCAAATCGCTCCTCTGCAAATTTGGCCATATATTAACACCAAGATCCAGATGTTTTCTGGATCAAGGCATCTAACACTTGTACCCCACGCACAAACATTAATAAAGTTTCCATTTTACACTGTTCCTTCTCTCTCTATTCTATCTTTACCAAACAAAAACTGCAATTTGGGAGTTGCTTCTAGTGATACCCGTTACACGCTAAAGGGTCATTCTATGTCAAGTGGACCAACCTAGATTGAATAAAATTTTGCACAGATGTTTCTTCTGGGCCTCTGTTGGTTCCAGAGTTTCAGGTAGCTGATGATGGACCAGCTGTAATGCGCTCCTTGCTGCGTAACCCAAAGTGGCAACTTTGCCAAGGCACAGTATCTTAAGTAGTTAAGCTAGGAGGCTGACATTTTGCAGGTTAGTAAAACTACTTATTCTAAGTCTCCTTGCAAAGTTTGGTGCCCTAAGAAGGCTTGACTCAATTTTTACATTCCATCAAAATAGTCCAAAAAATTGACAAATGGCCTACTTTGACTGCCCAGTGCTCCTGATATGCATGTCCGATCAGGCTATAATTTTGCCAGGAGTTATGGCCCATGCGATATATATTAAGGTCACATACACAAGCTTTCCAACCAATTTGAAGACAAGATATGATTAGACAAAGAAATGACATTTCATATTTTTGCCAATTTTTGCTACTATTGGGGTGGAGATATTTCAAATGTGTAATTTATAATCTTTTTTTTAATTAATCTCATCTAAAAGAGTATCTTTTTTTGCCACAAAAGTCACCCTGTTTTATCTTTGACCCAGCCTTATGGTGGCCAGAACTAAGCTGATAAGAATGTATCTATTTTGCATGCGTGCATGAACTTCACTACAAGGAGACATTTTTGGTGGCTTCCTGTCTGACAGGCTGGTGAGCCAGAAGCATAAGATTATGTAGTGCTGCTGAGCTTCTTATCCTAATATAACTTTTGGATATATTTCCATACACATATTCTAATTAATTGTGGGTTGTCATTTTAAATTGGCACTTTTATCATCAATGTTGCATTGGACGACTCAGCTACTGCCAGTTCAACGGAATTATTGCCACTGGCGAGGGACAATTTCCATCAACCAGGGAAGATACAGACCATGGGTTTTATTAAAGAAAAACAAAGTAAAAAACAACTTGCATACTGAAATTGCTAAAAATAGTTTTCACAAGACATCTCTTCCAATCTTTCTCAAATTGCGAAAGATTTGGAATTTCCTGTCAATATCAATCTTGTGAAAAGACATTGCCTGCCAGATGATATTGTGGGTGCATCAAGGGAAGCAATGACATGCTGTTCTGAGACCTAGCAAGTGTCGCTGCGGGAAGGCCTGTAAAATGACCTTCCAGGACTATGGGGATGCAAGAAATTGATCAAACCATCATGCTCCTCAATTGAAACTTCACATATTGCCAATCTACCAGGAGTTATCATGGGTGCAAGCTACTTACTGACCAGGTTGAAGACAGGATAGTTTGAGGACAGATTGACATTCAGGTTCCAGAACAATAAATGAGGTTGCATCATTCGAAATTTTGCTAAAACAAATATTAGTTGTATCAATGGGTTTGAACTGATGGTGTTCCCTTGTCCCAGCAACAGTATGCCCCTTGCTAAACCTTTCTTCTTGATATTAAATTCTTTTGATTTAATATCACACAGTTTTACTTAAAAGCATTTTGTAGTCATCTGGAAGTGTAGTGGCCAAAGGCATAAGTTTAACATTTTGATGGATTGTGCAGACACAGACTGAATGAGTTCCCGATGAGCCAACAGTAACACACCATTTTGGCCTAAACTCCCAGAATTCTGTGAACCCAATTTCAGGCCCATGCTTGTCCCAATAGATGGTGTACAATGCCTTCAAGTTGCACAAGATCAACCTTTTCTGCTTCAATAGATTTTCACTATCTATCCTCACAGACACACAATCCTTTCTGCCTGGACATACTTTACAAAATTCAGCATTTTTCCTTGTTTGGGTTTAGGAACAGCAAGGATGCCATATTCCTGAATTGGAAATTACCAAATAGTAATGCATATTAAATTGTATCAGGGTACAGCTTAAAATGTGCAGCTTGTAGGTCATTTATTCAAGTACATTGAAGCAAAATAGGCCATAGGTGGGAACCAATTAAATTTAAATTAAATCCAATTTAAAATGGCAACCCATAATTAAAGAGGACCTTTCACCTCTCCTGACATGCCTGTTTTAATAGCTTCATGCATTCCCCATGTAATAACAAGTCTGGAACATCTATTCTTATGGCTCTGTTATGCCATTCCTTTATTATTTGCACTAGAAGTTATAAATGAATTGCTATTTGCCTTTAGTAAAGGAACAGAGGGGAGGTAACCAGTTGGGGGTGTGTACCTGCACAGACTGACTGTAGCCAATCGGTGCTGTCATGTTCAGACTGTGCAGATACACACCCCCAACTGATTACCTCCCATCTGTTCCTTTACTGAAGGCTAATAGCAATTCATTCATAACTTCTAGTGCAAATAATATAGGAATGGCACATCATACAGACATAAGAATAGATGTTCCAGAATTGTTATTACATGGGGAATGCATGGAGCTATTAAAACAGGCATGTCAGGAGTGGTGAAAGGTCCTCTTTAATTAGAATATGTGTATGTAAATATATCCAAAAGTTATATTAGGATAAGAAGCTCAGCAGCACTACATAATCTTATGCTTCTGGCTCACCAGCCTGTCAGACAGGAGGCCACCAAAAATGTCTCCTTGTAGTGAAGTTCATGCACGCATGCAAAATAGATACATTCTTGTGAGCTTTGTTCTGGCCAACATAAGGCTGGGTCAGACAGTGACTTTTGTGGCAAAAAAACATACTCTTTTAGATGAGCTTAATAAATAAAAAGAGATTAAAAATTACACATTTGAGCTTTCCATCCCAATAGTAGCAAAAATATGAAATGTCATTTCTTTGTCTAATCATATCTTGTCTTCAAGTTGGTTGGAAAGCTTGTGTATGTGACCTTTAAAATATATCGCATGGGCCATATCTCCTGGCAAAATTACAGCCTAATGCAGTAACTCCAGTCCTCGGGACCCACCTGCCAGTCAGGTTTTCAGGATTTCCTTAGTTTAGACCAGCTGATATAATTAGCGTCCATCCATCAGGACTTACCACAGGTATTCATTCTGTGGGATATTCCTAAATCCTGACTGGCAGGTGGGTCCCGAGGACTGGAGTTGAGAACCACTGGCCTAATGGGACATGCATGTCAGGAGCAGTGGGTAGTCAAAGTAGGCCCTTAACCTTCATTTGTCAATTTTTTTGGCCTATTTTGATGGCATGTTTTACTAAGGGGTTGTTCACACATCAGTTATTTGATCAGTTATTGCCATCAGTTATTGTGAGCGAAAACCAGGTGCGGGTCAAAAACACCAAACAGGTGCAGATCTTTTCATTATACCTGATCTCTGTTTAGTGTCCACTCCTGGTTTTGGCTGACAATAACTGATGGAAATAACTGATCAAATAACTGATGTGTGAACAACCCCTAAGCTGCAAAATTTCAGCCTCTAGCTTAACTACTTAAAGAGGACCTTTCACCACCCCTGACATGCCTGTTTTAATAGTTTTGTGCATCCCCCATGTAATAACAATTCTGGAACATCTATTCTTATCTCTCTATGTTGTGCCATTCCTTCATTATTTCTACTAGAAGTTATGACTGAATTGCTATTAGCCCTCAGTAAGGGTACAGAGGGGAGGTAACCAGTTGGGGGTGTGTACCTGCACAGTCTGAACATGGCAGCACTGATTGGATACAGTGAGTCTGTGCAGTTACACCACCCCCCGCCCCCCCGCCAAAAAATGGTCAGGAGTGGTGAAAGGTCCTCTTTAACCCTTTCAGTACCGGAGGTTTTATCAGTTTTGCGTTTTCATTTTTCTTCCCTATTTTCTGTGAGCCATAACTTCTTTATATTTTTGTTCACATAGCTGTATGGGGGCTTTTTTTTTGCGGGACAAGTTGTACTTTCCAATGCCACAATTTAATATTGCATATGGTGTAGTGGGAAGTGGGGAAAAAAATTCCAAATCTGGTGAAATTGCAAAAAAAAAACGCAATTCTGCTACAGTTTTACGGGGTTTTTTATTTATGGCGTTCGATGTTCATTAAAACTGACCAGTTACTTTCATTCTACTGGTCAGTACGAATCCGGCGGTACCTAATATGTATAGTTTTTTTTTGTGTTTTGAGTGATAAAATAATTATAAAGTTGGAATTTTTTTTTATTTATTTATTTTTTTTTTTTTTGTCGTCATATCTTGACCCCTATAACTTTTTGGTATTTATGTGTACGGAGCTGTATGGGGGCTGATTTTTTGAGGGGCGATCTGAACTTTTTATTGATACCATTCTGGGTTGTGTGTGACTTTTTGATCGCTTTTTATTTAATTTTTTTTTAGAAAAAAAAAGCGAATCAGCCATTTTGACGCTTTTTTCCGTCACGCAATTCGCCGTATTGGAAATTTTATTTTATATTACATAATACCAATGATGATACCAATGACATACCAATGATGTCTATATTTATTGTTATTTAGGTATTTATTTTTTAATTATACAGAAAGGGGGGTGATTTAAACTTATATTTTTTTATTTTTCATATATATTTTTTTATTTTTTGTGATTTTTAAGGCTCACATATGAGCAAATAGATCCTGTTTTTTATTTTTGAGCAATCAGGGATTTTAAATCCCGCATTTATTATCCCTTTTGCTCATTTCTTAGCCTGGCCTGCCATCTAGTGGCCAAACTAAGAATTGCACATTGAAAGCTGTAAACCTCATCAGCGAGGTTTACAGCATTCAAACCCACCGCAGGTGCCCTGATTGGCCACAGGGGGTCATGCGTGGGACACCCAGAAGCGTGCGCGCCCGGGTTTAGCGCTATTGGCGCTATCTAATAGCTTTAGTTACCGATCGGGTACATCGGTAAGTAGGGGCAAGTCTCTACTGCTTGAAACAGCAGAGACTTGGCGGCCATCACGCTCGCCGCACGTGCGAGTGGGCGCCATGTTCCCACATCACCCCAGCGCCGTACATGTACCGTGCTGGGAGTGTAAGTTAAGATACTGTGCCTTGCCAAAGTTGTCACTTTGGGTTAAGCAGCCATTACAGCTGGTACATCATTAGCTGCCTGAAACTCTGGAACCAACAGAGGTCCAGATGAAAAATTTTGTAAGATTTCATTTAGGACCCTAGGGAACATCTGTGCAAAATTTTATTCAACTTGGAGTTGGTCAGATTTCTAGGTTGGTCCACTTGACATGGAATGACCCTGCAGTAAAAGTGATAACTACCGCTAGAGAGGAATCTAATAAATAAATAAAAAATAAAAATAAAATCCCACAAAAGGTGAAATTGCTTTTTTTTTGGATTTTGGAGGTAGATTTTGCTAGAATGGTTTTTAGGCACCATTTTGTAATTGAGAGACCCTGACGTACCCCTACAGTGGAAAACCTAAAAAAGTGACCCCATTTTGGAAAATACACAATTCAAAGAATATATTAAGGGGTGTACTGGCCACTTTGACCCCCTAAGCGTTTTACGGAATTTGGAAACACTTGGCTGTGAAAATGAAAAGTTTCATTTCTTCCAATAAAATGTTGCTTTAGCCCCAAATTTTTCATTTTCACAAAGGGTAACAGGAGAAAAGCACCCCATAATTTGTTCCTCATTTTCTCCTGAATACGGCAACACCCCATATGTGGTGGTAAACGGCTCTGGGGGCACATGGCAGGACTCAGAACAGAAGGAGTGCCATATGGATTTTGCAGCACAGAGTTTGATGGATTGGTTTGTGGGAGCCATTGATTTTTATTGTTTTGAGTTATTGTCTCATGTGGGGGCTTATTTTTTTGCGGGATGAGGTGACTTTTTCATTGGTACCATTTTGGGGTACTTAAGACTTTTTGATCGCTTGATATTACACTTTTTGTGTGGCTGTTTTGGCAGTTTAAAAATTTTTTTTTTTTTTTTTTTTTTACAGCATTCACCTGGGGGGTCATCTCATGTAATATTTTTATAAAGCAGGTTGTTACGGACTCGGCGATACCCAATATGTCTAACATTTTTAATTTTGGAAAGTTTTACACATTAGATGCATTTTTGAACAAAATAAAATATTTTTTTGTGTTGCCATTTTCTGAGAGCCATATTTTTTTTATTTTTTGGGCGATTGTCTTAGGTAGGGTCTCATTTTTTGCGGGACAAGATGACGGTTTGATTGGTACCATTTTGGGGTAAATATGCCTTTTTCATCGCCTGCTATTACACATTTTGTGAGGGAAGGTGACCAAAAAATGGCTTTTTTTTTTTTTTTTTTTTTTATATGCGTTCACCTGGCGGGGTGGTTGATGTGATATTTTTATAGAGCCGGTCGATACGGACACGGCAATACCTAATATGATAACTTTCCTTTTTACCTTTTTTTTTTTTTTGTTTTTTTTTTTTTTTAAATTTTATTTTCCACTTTTTTTCACTTTTAGGGGTCTGATCCCCTTTACAATGCATTACAATACTTCTGCATTGTAATGCATTGGCTGTAAGTTTATTACCAGTGTAATACACTTACAGCCTGATTCCTGCGACATCCAGGGGGCTGGATCTCACAGGCTCGCAGGGATGGCAGCCACGATGCCTAAGGAAGGCATCGGGCTGCCATCGGGACCCCGTCACAGCAGCGCTGACCGCAGCACATTGAGGGTTACTACACCGCTGGGCGTCAAGCCCCTTCACAGAGCGCCGTACTACTACGGCGCTGGGCGTGAAGGGATTAAGCTCCCGATTTGCAGCTGTGGATGGAGAACCAAATCTAAATGTTTTTCAGAGGTATTGTGTGGAGTAATGCTTTGTGTGTTAAATTCTTGGTCAGTCCCCTTAAAACATGAGATTCATTGCCGTCTTCTTTTTTTTCCTTAGGTGCTAAAGTTCGAGCAGAGATCTATGAAGCTTTTGAAAATATATATCCTATTCTTAAAGGCTTTAGAAAAACAACATAACAGCTGCTTTTGCAATTTTATCTTTTTGTATGTTTTGCAAAGTAGACGCCTTTCTACCTGGTTTGGCGTACCGTTATATGAAGAGATGGACTCTAGTTACATATGGTGTTCCACTGACTTCAGTATGTTCCTGTCACTCTTTCACATTTTATTTTATTGCCAAATGGTCAGGGAAATGCAGGTTTTATGTGACAGGTTTGTTTTAATGGTTTTTATAAAAAGTCTGATACTGCATTTTACTCAGTTCTCAGTGTAATTTACAGACAATAAGTATTTTTATTTTGTTACTTTGCATCTCGAGGAAGGAGTTCAGCATCTGTAAATATGCTACCTGTGCCCTGTATTAGGCTATTTTCACACCTGTGGCACGGGGCTCCGGCAGGCTGTTCCGGTGGGTGAACAGCGCTACGCTCCAGCCCCATTCACTGTAATAGGGGTGGCCCATGCATCCGGCCGCAGCACGGCAACCCCTGCTGAGAGGCGGCCGGAACGGAAATACAACATGCCGTAGCCCCGTGCCGCAGGTGTGAAAGAGGCCTTATTCTCTCCATATGAGTCAGTCTTGGTAGTGTTAGTCTGCTGTATTTCATTGTTTAGCTTAATGTCCCCCTTTTAAATTCACTTTAATTTTAAGCCATTGTATGTAAACTTCTCCAATGCAATTTTTATGATTGATCACCTTTTTGTGCCAGAACATTCCTGAATTTCAGTGTTTAGTTGGACAAAATAAAATTTTATTGTTCTCTGAATGTGTATTTGCATTTCAGTTTTATTTAGTTTGATGCCTGAGTAAGGAAGTCAAGCAAGGTTTGAGCCCAAACAAAGGGGACTTTAAAGAGCAAGGACAGGAAGTAGAATACATTGAAGGGGTTGTCTGGGTTCAGAGCAGAGAGTATCTCCATCAAGGTCTTTACTTTAAAAAAAGACTTTTCTTTTGTCCATTACTTCTGCAAGAAAAGTTTGAGATCAAAAGGCAATGTGTCATCGGAAAATTACCTATTGTTTAAATCAGGTTTTTTTGTTTTTTTGTTTGTAACATATTATTTTAATGATATTAATTTTCCATGTCACTATAAATAAAAACCATAAATTCCTGCAGTTTTCGCACTGGCCACTAAGTCTAATAATTGGCACCACTTCTTGGTTTGTACAGATCACTTTACTGCAGTTATATATTATTCTAAACCTGCCTGTAATGATAAGGAGATATTATTTTGGTGTATAGATAAAGCCAGGATCCACCATTCACAATAGGTAATTGTCTAAGCTTATCTATTCTTTCCTTGTACAATGACCTCTGCACAGGTCACAGAGCAGGCCCAGAAAACTCTCTCATAGAGGTCAGTGACCATTGTGTCTATGGACCATGTGGCTGTTGTAAAGCAATTTTTTAATGCTGTTAAGAACAGCTCAGGCAAGATAGCTGCCCTCATAATCATGTTGAAAAAAATCTGTAATCCGAAAATAAAAACATTAGATAAAAAAGGATGTGTGTCACTTTCTGGTTTTAACTGGCAGATAAAAGTTTTGGTGACGCCTTTAACATTTTCTGCTTATTCTGCAGGGCTCGTGCACGCATGTATTCTGCGGCTTGCAAAAATTTTGTATGACATCCATGTGCATTCCGTATTTTGCGGAAGGGAACATCTGGCCCCTAACAGAACAGTACTATCCATGTCCATATTGCGGACAGTAATAGCACATGTTCTATTATTTTTGTGCAACGGACATACAGAAAGGGAATGCACACCGAATAGGTTTTTTTTTTTTTTTTTTTTTTTTTTTTGTCTTTTTTTGCTGACCCATTGATATGAATGGTTCTGCATACAATCTGCAAAGAAAACTGAATGGAAAGAAAATACGGTTGTGTGCATGAGTTCTTGCACTAACATTTTGGAGGATAAAGTTATCATCGGGTCTCGTTCTTCTTTTTTACCAGAGGCAGTCTCAGATTTCCACAGAAGGCAGGAAATCTTTTTACCTATGTTTTGTTCTAACCCGGGGAATCCCTTGGAGCAAAAATGTTAGACAATGTTTAACTACTTACATTAAATCTACATCCGAATGGAAGGTAGAGGAGAAGCTTCTCTTACAATTTCACTGAAAGTTTGTGTCATAAAGCCTCCACTGGGTCAATTTCTAGATGGCTCAAGATGGCTATTCACTTAGCTTATTCTTCTCTATCCCTAACTCCCCGATGGGTTTGGTGTTCACTTGACTAGCATGGTAGCCAACTCCTAGCCAGAGAGAGCAGAGAGAGAGAGAGATGCTTCTCTCCCAGATTTGTAGAGAGGCTACCTGAAGCTCCCCACTTACTCTTTTAAAGCATTATACCGTAGGCTTCAGATTTATTCTGATGATGTTTGTGGGAGGAAGGGTCCAGTTTCACCCTCCATAATTCTTTTGGTTCATAGTTTGAGTCTCGCATGGATGAGTGGAAAACCCAAGTTGCTCTTACCAGTAATTATTTTTCCGGAAACCCATGACAGCACTCCAAAAATGTTCCCACGATATATATATATATATATATATATATATATATATATATATTTTTTTTTTTTTTTTTAAGTGTTATATTAGCAATAGAAAAAGTGATATTGTTATGTTCTTGCTTTACCCCTTCAGGACCCTGGGATTTTCAATTTCTGCGTTTTTGTTTTTCACTCCCCGCCTTCCCATAGTCCCTTTTCTTTTTTTCCATTCACGTAGCCTTATGAGGGCTTATTCTTTGCGTAATAAGTTGTACATTCTAATGGCACCATTTACATGCCATGTAGTGGGAAACGGAAAAAAAAATTCAAATGGGGTAGAATTGGGAAAAAACGCAATTCTGACAAAGGTTTTTATTTATTATTTCTTTACGCCGTAAACTATGTTGTAAAATTGACCTGTTATCTTCATTCTCCAGGTCAGTACGGTTACAACGATGATACACTTGTATATGTTTTCTTGTGTACAGGACTGTCATTTTTTGCGGGACGATCAGTACTTTTCGGTGATACAAATTTGAAGTGTGTGCAACTTTTTGATCACTTTTTATTAAAAAAAAATTATTGGGGAGTTGAAGTGACAAAAAATGGTGAATTGGGTGTTTTTATTTTTTTCCTGTTACGCCATTTGTCTTATGCCATTAATATTCTTATATTTTAATTCTATGAGCATTTTCACACGCCGCAATGGTTAAGTATTTTTATTTATATTTTAAGGAAAGGAGGGTGATTTGAACTTATATTTTTTTTATATTTATAAACTTTTTTTTTTTTTTTTACTTTTAAGTCACCTTGGGTGACAACTGGAAATCATTAGATTTCCCATAGTGTTTCATGCCTATATAGCCATCAAAGAACACTTCACTTCATTTGCTCTATAACGATCCAATGCTGCCGCCTAGTGGCCTTTTTTGGTATTTACCTGAAATGGGGTCCGAAGCCTGCTTGAGGCTTTGGTCTATTTCAGCATAGTAACCGGTTCCCCGATCTCAGCAAGGGAACGCAGTCACCGGGCCGGAGGTGCGCGGCTTCCGGTTCTGGGCTGCTCAGGTGCCGTGGTCACATTTGGCTTGATCGCATACATGTGTTGCGGGTGTCTGCTATTTAAAATAGCATAAACCCAGCTGCACGCCCGAGCGGGCGCCATCTTTAGGGACCGGACTAATGCGTACATGTACGGCGGAGGTCCTTAAGGGGTTAAATATATTTTGTTTTAGGGATGAGATTTAATCCCAAGTTCAGGTCTAAAATAGGGGTCAATTATAATTTGATTGTTTGTAAGTCAGTTTTAAGTCTGGCTTTGCTTTGGGTGCCTGCACCAAATTTATGAACTGGTGCACATTAATGTATGTGAAGTCAGTGTAATGTGGGTTATGTTTTTTGCAAAAGTCGCACATAGTAAATGAGCTATAATCCAGGTCTAATCTCACTTTTAGCTCTTAAACATAGATCACTGTGAAAAGTGTTGAATGTCACGAAATGTTGCCAAAAATGTCAGTTTCCACGACTTTTTTGACATTTTTAGATCACAAAACTGATTTGATCCGAATTGATAAATGACCCCCCATAATGTACCTTATTGGTCCCCTCTCGGCTTTTTGGTTTTCTTTTATTTCTTTTATTATTAATCTTTATTCTCGCACCTCTAGAGGTTATTTTCCGTATAATCACTGAGGTGTGGTTAGGGGTGTGAAACTTATTCCTTCATATAAGGCTACATGCACACGACCGTATGTGTTTTGCGGTCCCCAAATTGCGGATCCGCAAAAAAAAAAAAAAGATGAGTTTCCATATGGCATCCGTGTTTCCTTTTTTTTTTTTTTTGCGGATCCATTGTAACAATGCCTATCTTTGTCCGCAAAACGGACAAGAATAGGACATGTTGTTTTTTTTTTTTTTGCGGGGCTACGGAACGGGTCCGTATCCTATCCGCAAAAAAAACGGAACGGAAACAAAATACGCTCGTGTGCATGAGGCGTAATGGACAAACGTCACACCCAGAGAATCATGTCATTTGAAAGAAAATATGCAGTGTTTTTTCACTATAAAAAAATGGAAACAAGCAGTGTATAATGTGATGGAAAAATGAATGCAGCCGGTGAAGGAGACAATATGGATATTAGAAGGCCCTTGTATTGACTTTCTCTACACAACAAATGGCACTTGCTGAAGTGAGACAACCCCTTTAAGTCTGTTGTGTGTTTTCGCTTTGTGAGAATTTGTGCACCTGTTTGCAATGGGAAAACACCTGAACTCAAGAAATAAGATGCCTATCTACATTCCTTTCTCCATATAGTGTAACAACCTTTATAGTTCGGTTCACTGACGCCACTTGGCATACTACAGATATTTTTATTCCATGCATAAAATGATATGGAAATGTTCCTAAAGGTCTCTTGAATGCAGAAGTAACAGCACGATGAAATAACCGATTTTATTTAAGCTTACATATACATTTTATAGTTACAAAGCTTGCATGTCTTCTAAAGTGCAGTGATGTACTTTTAAGGAAGATGACATGCCACAAAATGTACAGATGATTTGAACAAAATAAATACTTGAGATGAAAAATCAGTCACATTGTAATATACAATCACATGAAAGCTACTATATAATGTTCTTGGTAAAAGTAATTAGATGCACACAAATGTAAACTCAATATTCTTTTGCATTAGGTATAGTTTTGTGATACCTGTACGTCTGAATATTTATCATCTACAGTTATTGGGATTAGCCATGGATATCAGTAATTCAGGTTTGTCTATGAAAAATCTGGTCAGAATTATTTGCTAAGGCTACTTTCACACTTGTGTTTTTGCTGGATCTATCATGGATCAACAAAAACGCTTCGGTTACTGATAATTCAACCATCTGCATCCATTATGAACGGATCCGGTTGTATTATCTTTAACAATGACTGATCCGTCATGAACACCATTGAAAGTCAATGGGGGACGGATCAGTTTTCTATTGTGTCAGAGAAAACAGATCCGTCCCCATTGACTTGCATTGTGGGGTCATGTTGGATCCGTTTTACTCAGCATCCCATGAACACTTGCAGCAGCTCTCCAGTATGAGAACGCAACCAATCGGAATGGAAAGGATTTTGGAGCATTCCATTCTGTTCAATTCTGTTTTGTCCCCTTTGGCAATGAACGGGGACAAAACTGAAGTGTTTTTCTCCGTTATCGAGACCCTATGACGGAACTCAATGTAAAACGCAAGTGTGAAAGTAGCCTAGCATATTCAGGAAGGATCATAACGACAACCACCTTTTTAACATCTGATTTTTTTTTTTTTTTTTTCATTTTAGTTATCAAAAGTTGATCAAGATTGCAATGTTCATGTTGGACACTAGATGTCAGTACAACCTGTATTTACATATGTATTACAATTGGCATATCTGTATTATTTATGGTGTTTTTTTAATCTTCTAATGACCAAACACATTCACACTTCATTTCATGTCTTTAAAGAAGCAATTCAGACTTTTTTTTTTTTTTTTTTTTTTTTTTTTTTTTTAATTGAACCCCCCCCATTTGTAAGGGTTAGGGTAGTACAGTGAAAGGCCTTACTGGCCTCCTTATTGGTCTATGAGAGCCTCAGTGAGTATGTCATAGAGCAGGGATCAGCAACCTTCGGCACACCAGCTGCTGTAACACTACATTTCCCAGCATTCTCCATTCATTTCTATGGGAGTTCAGAGAATGGCAGAGTAGGTATGCATGCTGGGAGTTGTAGTTTCACAACAACTGGCGTGCCGGAGGTTGCTGATCCCTGTCATAGAGGTACATGGAGAATCTCACTTTCCAACTGGCACAAGAGATGCTGTATTAGTCTAGTGCACAGACTGCAGGGCGCATGATCCAGCAGAGCCAGGAACAGAATCATTCTATGCAGAATAAGGAGGCTGGTAAGGGCTATTTTGTGGGATGAGTTGCATTTTTGTATTTTTAATGCTGCCTTTTTAGGGTACCTCTAATGTACATATAACTTTAACCCTTTCTGCGGCAATCAGGGGAGGTGTTTATTCCTTATACCCTAAGGGGAATTAAAGTTAAAAAAAAAATCATAGGCGTCCTTGTCCCAAAATTCCCATACTATTAAAATATAAACGTATTTATGCCATACAGTGGGATAATGGCCAATATTTTTTTGTTTCCCCAAAATGGTATCGATTTTAAAAACTAGAGATTGCCCTGAAAAAAATAATCCATCACACAGCTCTATAGACATACCGTAAATGTAAAAAAGTTATGGGATCTAGATATGGCGATTCAAAGAAAAATGTTTTTCCAAAGATTTATATTTAAAGGGAACCTGTCATCTCCTAAACACCCCCTGAACTAGAGTGAGCGTTGTATAATGTAAGTGATGCTGAATCCGACTATGTAAGTTTTATCTTCATACTCCCTTCCATTCCAACGCTGTGCTCCCACAAACCTGCAGTAAAATACACTCAGTGGACTCTTCTTTGACTCCTCTCCATTATGTGAGTGAGCACTGGAGTCCACTGAGTGCATTTTACTGCAGGTTTGTGGGAGCACAGCGTCAGAATGGAAGATAAAACTTACATATTCGGATTCAGCATCATTTACACTATACGACGCTTACTCTAGTTCAGGGGGTGTTTCGGAGATGACAGGTTCTCTTTAAGTAAAACACAAGCAAAACTATAAAAATGTGGTATCACTGTAATTGTACTGACCTGGAGAATGATTGTAAGAGGTCAGTTTTTTACAGTTTTAAAATTATCTACTTCTTTGTCCCCTTAAGGGACTTGAACCTGCAATTACTAGATCACTTGTACTACACACTGTAATATGTCTGTATTACAGTGTATAGGGATTTTTACAAGCATTCTAGTGCATCAGGTATCTGAGGGGTTAAAGCGCTGGGCTCACAGTAGTGGAAT
The DNA here is from genome assembly GCA_900303285.1 of Rhinella marina. NCBI lineage: Eukaryota > Metazoa > Chordata > Amphibia > Anura > Bufonidae > Rhinella > Rhinella marina. Next base: position 121,694 of record ONZH01020906.1, on the reverse strand, counting down.
CTACATAGAAAAGAAGTATAATGGAAAGATCTGATGAAAAATACTGACTGTGGGAAAATGGCCTTAAGGTTAAAAGAGGTTGGCCACTTTTTACTATTGATGACCTATCCTCAGGATCGGTCATCAATATCAGGTCATCGGGGTTCTGACTTCCAGCACCCCTGTCGATCAGCTGTTTGAAGAGAAGGCAGCGCTCATACGAGCACTGTCTCCTCTGCTTTGTTAATCTGTTCACCACAGCAATTGCAGTGGTGAGCAGTGCCCCACTTCAATGGGATGGCTCTGTAGTATTCACTCAAAAAGATAGAGCCATCCCAAGTGAAGTGAATGGGGACGCCATACTTGTAATTACACCTGCTCACCACTGCAATTGCTATGGCGAGCAGGTAAGCCAGCACTGCCTTCTCTTCAAACAGCTGATCAGCGGAGGTGCCGGGAGTCGGATCCCCGCCAATATGATATTGATGACCTATCCTAAGTCAATGTTTTAATCAGTGTTTTGCAAGAGTATTTTTAACCCTTTCTTGATGCAGCAGTTTTCTGTTTTTGCGTTTCATTTTTCACTCTGCCTACGTGGCACCATAATTTTATTTTTTCTGTTCACATAGCTGTATGAGGACATTTTTTGAGGGACAAGTTGTACTTTCTAATAGCATCATTTAATATTGCATACGATATATTAAGAACCTGGAGTTAAAAAAAAAAACACAATTTCACCGCAGTTTTATGGGTTTATTATCTGGGGCAGTAAAACTATAGCGATACCACATTTGTATTGTTTTTATTGTGTTTTAATACTTAAAATATTTGCCCAAAGTTGTTTTTTTTTTTTCTTTTGATCGCCGTAGTCTAATCCTCATAACGTTTTTATATTTTTGTCTTTGGAACTATATAAGGGCTCATTTTTGGGGGTGAACTGTAGTTTTCAGTGATACCATATTGGGGTGTCATGACTTTTTGATCACTTTTTATTAAAAATTTTGTTACACAGCAGATTCTGAGGAATTCACTGTTTTTCTATGGAGACTGGCCACCTGCAAGCCTCCATAGGAACTACAGGTCTAATACCATGGTTTTCTTCAGAGAGACACAGGATATTAGGAACAACCAACCGCTGTGTTGGCCCCGGGAGCTCATCGCTTCAGGAAAAAAGCCTCATAGAGGCCGTGGTCACATTTGACCAAGCTATCTGAGGGGTTAAATGTCTGTGAACGGAGTTATTTATTTTAAAACACCATTAATTCCTTTGCATAGTACATCTCAGAGGAGGTATACATACATATTATAAAACGCCACAAGTACAATGTGCATGAACCTTGTAACAGACTGGTACAGAGGGGGAGAGGACCCTGCCCACGAGAACTAACAATCACTAATTGCAGACATTAGCCCTAGGTATCTGCTGTGTGAAGCAGCAGGCACTCAGTGGCTATGGCACCCACACGCCATCTTTAAAAACCCAACATCTGCCATACATGTACTGTGGATGTCGGGAAGGGGTTAAGTCAAAATCAGCAGTGGGTAAAAAAAAAAAAAAAAAACACAGAACAGGTACACGGCTTTACATTATACTTTTCCCATATATTTCCATGTTATGTGCAGGTTTTTGTGTGGCAGATATACAGCATAATACAGTACTTGCTGTCGATGAGATTTTCAGAACCAGACATTTGTGTGGAAATGGTCTGCAAGTTTTCAGTGTGTAAATTGACCTGTGGTGCGGATTTATATCGCATAGATTTCATGCATAAAATCCCCATTCATTTAATTGAGAGAGAGGTTATTTTCTGCAAGAAAACTGCATGACTATTTGATGGTGCAAATCTGACACAGAACTTGCAGATTTCAGATGTAGATCTAATGTAAAATAAAAAATAAAAAATTTAAAGATAAAAAAGAATACTCACATGCTGTGGCAGTTACCTGTCTCCCTTGCCTTCACTAAAACCATTCCCTGTACAACCTGGTTTCTTCCCTGCAGTGGCGTAGCGTAGGTGGCGGTGGGCTGGGGCGGGTTGCCCCGGCACCAAATTGCAGGGGGCACCAGGCAGTTCAATGAGTCTATGGCTCCGATCCCATCTGTTCTGCCTCATATGTCTCAGGCCATTAGGCTTGAAGCCTATGAGGCAGTACAATGGCGCATGAGATTGCAATGATATAACCATGATGTCCTGCGTTAGGTCTCGAAAGATGACATGATGACGCTGCGCAAAAGGGCACAGTGATGTGTTCGTGACTGCCTGTGCAGGGATGCCTGATCTCAGGCCAGAAGCGGCAATGGAGAGCGGAAGAGAGGTGACTATTTATTTGTTTTAATGTATGTACGCCAAGGCAGGCTGAATTGGGGGAACTATGGTGGTGGGGGAGCATTAGAACTACTATAGATAAGAAATACAAGCACTAATACAAAGGCGGCCATTATATATAGAGTATGAGAGAGGGATATATATATATATATATATATATATATATATATATATATATATATATATATATATAATCTTATCTAGTGGCACTACAGGGGGTCTACGACAGGGGTCTTGGACCACTATAAGGGGCATTATAACTACTGCAGACACTATAGGGGACTATTACTACTGTGGGCTGTATAGGGGTACCCTATACAGGGACCTTGTTACTGCTAGGGGCACTATGGAAGGCCTTATTTCTACTAGGGGCATTACGATTGAGCACAAAAGAAGGGCATTTTACTCATTCGGTTGCTATTGGGGGTACTGCAGGGAACACTATTACCATTTAGGACAGTTGGCTGTACATTATTATGAGGGGCTATCTGTATGGCACTAGCACAGTATTGGGGGTAGCAGCAGGATGACACCAGAAGGGAGGTAGTGTTGAGACACATGAAGGGAGAGGATGATGGTAAAGTGAGAAATCTAAAAAAGAAAAGCTGATAGAAAGTATCATGGTGGTCGTCTTTCCAAATGGAGACGTTGAGGAAAGAGTCTACATCAGCGGAGATGTCCTGGATGTAAGAGGTATGTGGTGCTATATTTTCCTTCATATTTCGTAGCGATGTATGTAATGTCCATCCAAATATCTGTTTTTACGGTAGGGTTGGGGGTGGATTGAGAATTTGGCCCACACTACAGCAGCCCAGCCTCAAGTTTCAGGTCACAATGTGCATGTTCTGAATTCTAGGGCCTCCCCCCATCTACTTCCTTATCTGTACTCAGAGAGTTATCACTGTGGTGTTACATAGGACTGTAGGTGACATTACTACATTATCTGTAAGAAAGGGGCAAGTCCACAAGTTGGTGGTGGGGGGCCCACGCTATGCCACTGCCACCATGTGATAGCTGCGGCCAATCACAAACTGTTATGGTCGCATGGGCCGAGACATAATCGCAGGAGGCTGGGTTGTACAGGCAAGTGAGCCATGGAATATCCGTGAAAAGTAAGTATTTTATTTTTTGACCCTCACCTGGAATCCATGATTTGGTTCAGATGTGCAGCTGCAGATTTTCATGCAGATTTTTGTAGTATTGCTGCAAAGAATGGGAGTTATTTATCAAAGGCCAGCTTCTTATGCCAGTCTTTGATAGCCCTTGCGCTGCTGGATAAAGACCCTACTTTAGGCTTCATGCACACGACCGTATCTGTTTTGCGGTCCACAAAAAACAAATGATGTCTGTGTTGCATCAGTTTTATTTTGCGGACCCGTTGGAATTTAATGGGACCATAGTCTACATTTTGCGGCCAAGAATAAGACGTGTTATCTTTTTGCAGACAGCACACAGATAACATCCATGTGTGGTCCATTTTTATTGATCCCCAATATCTGAAGCTATTCTGCAATTCAAGATTGTAAGGGTATAGCCATGCATAGCATATACAATGCTGGATTTCTGTAGCAAATTTGCATGTTTAATATCTGCAGAGTAAACCGTTTGGGTGCATTCACAAACAAATTTTGTTACGGAAAATTCTGCGACTGAAAATCCGAAAGGGGTTTGCAGAAATCTATGTGCTTTTACAGTCCTGCTCATCGTTATTGGCACCCATGAAGTTTAAGTACATGATGTGGAATATCTTCTGAAAAAAATGAATCAAGTGAAACAGCTTTTTTGTATTGAGCGCTCATGTTAAATACAAAAGAGCAAATGATAAACAATAATTTAAACAAAAAACAATGGGAGGGAAAAAATAGAAAAACCTAAAGCATGATGTGACACAGGTATTGGCACCCTTTATATTTAATTAGCATGGAAACACATTTTGACTCGCCTGTGGTAAATCACAAATGTGAATCACCTGTGATAAATTGTTGGTGCCCATGTGACATAAATTGCCAAAGCCAATGAATGATGACTTCAGTGTTTAAAAAAGCTACATGTTAGGCCCTATTCCTTTGTCACAATGGTGAAGACAAAGAAGCTGTCTGGGGACATCAGAACTGCTATTATTTGCAAACACAAGACTTCCAAAAGGTATAAGGGCATCTCCAAAGACCTTAGTATTCCAGTTTCAACAGTGCGCAATGTTATTAAGACGTTTGCCAAGCAAAGAACCGTCAAGAACCTCCCTGGATGTGGGGGGAAAGAAGAAAATTGACAAGAGATGTCTTTAAATGTTGGTGCGAATGGTGGAAAAAACACCACATCAAACCTTCAAAGACCTGAAGGCCAACCTGGAACAGTCTGGTGTCGTGGTTTCAACAAGTACCATACGTCGCTCACTAAACCAAGCAGAGCATTATGGACGAAGGCAAAGGAAGAAACCATTGCTGAAGAAAAGACATATAAAGGAACGACTGATCTTTGCCAAAGAGTACCTTGACAAATTGCAATCCTTCTGGGAAAATGTTCTGTGGACAGATGAAACAAAAATGTAGCTTTTTGGCAAGGCAAAGCAAAACAACAGTTTGTTTTCAGACCGCGCAATGAAGCTTATAAGGAAAAGAACACCCTACCAACAGTTAAGCATGGTGGAGGATCCATAATACTATGGGGTTGCTTTGCTGCGTCTGGTACTGGAGGCCTTGACCGTATCACAGGAATCATGAAATCAGAGAATTATCAAGAGATTTTAAAGCGAAATGTCCTAACCAGTGTGAGAAAACTTGGTTTGAGTCGAAGAGCATGGGTCTTCCAGCAAGACAAGGACCCAAAGCACACATCCAAAAGTACACAGGAATGGTTGAAAAAGAAAAAATGGACTGTTTTAAAAAAACAGATATGAGTCCTGACCTCAATCCCACTGAAAATCTTTGGGGTGAGCCAAAATCTGCCATTGAGAAAAAGAACCCTGCAAACATTCAAGAGCTTGAACAAACTGCAAAGGAAGAGTGGGAGAAAATACCAGATGAGAAGTGCAAGAAGCTTATAGATGGCTACAAGAAACATTTGGAGGCTGTCATCAATGCCAAAGGGTGTGCAACCAAGTATTAATTAGGGGTGCCTTTATTGCTGCACATGCTGTTTATTCTGTTTCTTCTCTGAAACGACAACATGCTGAAAAACAATATATTTATATATTTTTTAAATTTTATTTTTTATTTATATATTTTAATTTTATTGTATTACTTTGGACCACTAATTTAAAAAATGTTGAGGATATAACTTTGGTACATTTCAATTTATTTCTTTCAATTTAAGATATTGTACAGTCTATGAAAAAATGAAGGGGTTCCAATAATGGTGAGCAGCACTGTAAATGAATTCATTTTCAGTTGGGAAAAACTCAACAAAAATCTGCAGTGTGTGAAGGCGCACTTGTATGAGACTGAGGTCTATGAAGGTGTTAATATTAATTCCAGTTTATGAACACTGTGTACATTAGGCCTCTTTCACATGAGAGATACGGATTGTATCAGGATCTGCTTAGGGAAAAACTGATTATTTTGCATGCAAGTGCAATCATTTTTTTTTTTACAATTGCAGTCAGTGTGCCTTTTTTCCATCCAGTTTGTATCCGGATGCTAAAAGTTTTTCATGTGCCCGAAGAAAAAAACGAAGAATGACAATCTACATCTCTTACCAACTATCAGTGAAAAATGCATTGCATCCAGATGCCTTCCGTTTCTCACGCAAGCCCCATTCTCTATGGAACTAGAGCTGCATGAAAAACACACAGTATAGAACATGCTGCAATTTTTCCTGATCACAAAGATGATGTGTAAAAAATAGCGCTCTTGTACACCTATCCATTGAAATGAATAGACCAGGATTAGGATTCAGTCTGGATTCTATGCGTTCGCTACATGCATCACATCCAGACTGAAAACTTGCCCGCGTGAAAGAGCCTTTAGTTTGTAAAAAGGAAATAGCCGTAAAATAATATTCATATGTGATTGATATCTGTCCTCTAGAAATGCTCTTTGGTCCTTACAATTATCACAGTGATGTCTGTTTCAGTTCCCCAACAGCCTAAGAATAAATAAAAGGAATGCAGAGTATTCGTATCAGTTCAGAAGATTACTTTACAGTACACGTTAGAAGCATCTGATTGACTACCATAACAAAAATGAACATTTCCAAACATTGTGACCTCGCAGTGTATAAATATACAAAGTGACTGACACACATACAGGTAGACATACTGTAGTCCAGGACTGCATATTCATTATGTAACAAAATATTACTCTGCGTGAAGGAGGACATTTACTACATCACTTGGGGGGTAAATAGGTTGCACATTTTGTTGAATGCCATTTGTGTTGCTAAATGTGCGACAATTTCCCCTTTATGCCACTTTTCCAAAGTGGTGAATAAATGGGCAGTGCCACAAGCAGGGAGCAGAGGGTATGGCAGGCCTGCCACATTTATCTTTCTTCATGCCAGTATTCTGGCATGAAAAAGACTTAAATCTATAGCAGCTAGGAGGCTGCTGTATTATGTGGCCCAGACAGAAGATGCTTCAAATATATGAGAGGCATGCCTATCCTCCAGCAGCACAGGGGAAATCAAGACCAGCATATAATAAGCCGGTGTTGATAAATGTGCCCCGAAATGTTTCCACTTTTCATAGATGTGTTCACCTTCCGACGCCATTTTACCAACTACTTAGATAGCATCTGTGACATACAGTATATTTTATGACTATAGTCCTTGCATGTTACGGCCAGGGACACGTGACAGAAAATTCCGCACTCATTACATGCATTTTTTGCTGTGGAAAAGCCAGCAAATTTCACCCAATCCAATGAGGGTGAAATCTGCAAGAGAAATCTACTGTTTAAATTGACATGCTGCTGATTTCAAAGCCACAATACCACAGCTTTTCTGCTGCAACTTTTTTTTTTTTTTTTTTACGTAGCATGTGGATGAGAATTCTGAAATTCTTATCCATTTCTCTGGTACTGTACAATGGCAAATCCGCCATGTGTGTCCAGGGCCTACATTTCTGTACAGCACATTCTTGGGCGACTTGCATTCTGGCATGCATCATCCATACACCAGGCAATGTGCAGTAATCTGATGATGGAGAGACAAATTGCCCCATTACATTATGGGTGCTTAGCTAAAGCTGGCCAATAGAGATGAGCGAGCATGCTCGGGAGCAATTTTCAAGTAGTAGCGTACGCATTTCATAATCTGTACGCTAATGCACACGCATATTCTAATCTGTACACTAATGCGTACGCATCTTATAAATTTGTATGCTAATGCAGATTAGAAGATGCATATGCTACTACTCGAAAATTGCTCCGGAGCATGCTCGCTCATCTCTACTGGCCAATCATACACATTAGGTGAATGTTGCCCCAACTCGCCAAGTTCAGCATTACTGCCCATACACATAGTGAGTAAGAGAGTGTCCTTACTTTCCCCAGATTGCAGATGCTGGATGAAGGAAGTGTGGGTCACCTTTTCAACATGCATGATTTTTTTGTTTGTTCTCAAGGGAGCTACGATGCTGGCAGAGATATCTGGCCCTGGCTTATTTCCCTCTCCATATTGGGAGCATCTGCACTCTCAGCTGAGCATGCATTTGTTTTGGAAGGGTCAGGAGGAGTGTTTTGGCTAACAGCTATCTGAAGTTTATGGCCAGCTTAAGTTGTTAGGAAAGCATCTAATAAGCTTGTTGTTTCCAATGGCATCCAGCAGAATTGGGAATGCAGCTTGGGGTTATAATATTCAAAGGGGGTTTTCCAAGTATTTTATACTGATGACCTGTCTTCAAGAGTGTCCCTTTAACCTTCCTTTTTCAAAGTACACTTCAATTACCTGCAAATTACATATTTCCCAAGAAGTACCATATTTTTTATCTATTCCAGTCCAAAGGAAGAGTAATACTTTATCGATCACATGACACTTGTCCAAGTCCTACAAAGATTTATAAAAATGTATTATGCGTGGCACTCAAGTGGAAAGTGAGGATGTCGTAACAACTGATCTTTTCCAGAACTTATTCCAGGTTATTAAAGCCTGTGGTGCAAAGGACATTGAATATATGAAAGATACAAAGGGTACGCAGAGAATAAACATCCTTTGGTCATCTTCATTGCAGTGTTTAAATAATTTTGAAAAGGGGGCAAATATGTACAAGCTTTAAAATAAATAAAAACATGGGTTAATCCTTAGGAGTAATGCTCAACTGAATGGTGTTTCTAGTGTTGTATTGTCAGCAGAGACTTGAACACAAGGTGATGAGTATAGATCTTGAAATAGTAATGTATTATTATCTTTCCATTCTCTGTATTTTTCACTTGTGATTTCACCACTTTCCAGGAGTTGGTTAATCATCGCCAAGTCATGTTCTTTGCACTTGTAAAAAAATATAGAAATCTCAATATTAATATTACATAAATCTGCATCATGTTCTACAGCTTTAAAATAAAAATACAATACTAAATTATTTCAGATGATCATTCAATAAGTCTGTTTTCAAGGCCTAGTTCACATAGCAGTAGTTTGGCCAATGTTTAGTCGGTGATTTCAGTCAATGATTGTGAGCCAAAACCAGGAGTGGAGCCTACATAGAGATAAGGTATAATGGAAAGATCTGCACCTGTTCTGTGTTTTTTGACTTGCTCCTGGTTTTGGCTCAAAATCACTGATGGACAAGACTAACTAAACGTTGTCAAATAGACTTGGCCTAACAAAAAGACTTTAACCCTTATAAATATTCTTTAATATTATTTAATTATAAAGCACAGAATTTTGCACCTACAGCAAAATGTTCAATGTCTGAGGCAAAATTATTCATTGAGCCAATCAGACTGTGACTGTGTTGAACTGACAGATTTGCAGATTTTAGGCATTAGTATATAAAATGCATTTGGAAAGTCTTCAGACCCTTTCATGTTTTTCTCTTTTTGTCATGTTGCGGCCTTGTGCTAAAATAAAAACTAAAAAAAGTTTTCCCCCATCAATCTGCACCAAACACCCCATAATGACAATGGGAAAACAGAATTGTAGACATTTTTGCAAATTTATTACAAAGGAAAAACTAAAATGTCGCATGGACATAAGTATTCAGACCCTTTGCTTTGACATTTGAAATTTAGCTCTAGGGCCGCCAATTTCTCTTGATCATCCTTGAGATGTTTCTACACCTTGATTGTAGACCACCTGCGGTAAATTCAGTTGATTGGACACGGCTGGAAAGGCACACTCCTGTCTATACAAGGTCTCACAGCTGACAAAGCATATCAGAGTAAAAACCAAGCCATGAAGAGGAAAGAACTGCAGGTAGTGCTCAGAGACAGGATTGTGTGGAGGAACAGATTTGGAGTAGAGTATAAAATACTGTATTTTGGCTGCATTAAAAGTTTCCAAGAGCACAGTAGCTTCAATAATTCTTAAATGGAAGAAGTTTGGAAAAATCAGGACTTTCTAGAGCGGGCTGCCCCCATCAAACTAAGTAATCTAGGGAGAAGGGTCCTGGTAAGAGAGGTGACCAAGAACCAAATGGTCACTCTAGCTGAGCTTCAAAGATCCTGTGTGCAAATAGGAGAAATCTCCAGAAGGTCAACCATCACTGCAACATTCTAACCATCTGGGCATTATGGCAGAGTGGCCAAAAAGCCTCTCCATAGTAAAAGACACATGAAAGCCCACCTGGATTTTTGCAAAAAAAGCACCTAAAGGACTCTCAGATTGTGAGTAACAAAATTCTCTGATCTGATGAAACCAAGATTGAATTTTTCAGCCTCAAATTCAAGAATCATGACTAGAGGAAATCAGGTACTGCTCATCACCTGCCCCATACTATCCCTACAGTGAAGCATGGTGGTGGCAGCATCATGCTGTGGGGGTATTTTCCAGCAGCTGGGACAGCTGAATGGAGAAAAGTACACAGAGATATTATCAATGAAAACCTAATCCAAAGTGCACGAGAATGTCCTTGAGTGGTCCAGCCACAGCCCTAACTTGAACCCAATCAAGACCTAAAAATAGCTGTCTACTGATGGTCACCATCCAACTTGACAGAGCTTGAGAGGATCTGCAGAGAAGAATGACATAAAATCCCCAAATCTACGTGTGCAAACCTTGTGGCATCATACCCAAGAAGACTGGAGGCTGTAATTCATGTCAAAGATGCTTCAATTAAGTCCTGAGTAAAGGTTCTGAATACTTACATCAGTGCAACATTTTAGTTTTTCCTTTTCAATAAATTAGCAAAGATTTCTAACATTCTGTTTTCACTTTGTCATTATAGGGTACTGAGTGCAGAATGATGGGGGAAAAAGTTGAATTAGCACAAGACAACAAAATAAAATGTGAAAAAATTGGAAGGGTCTGAATTTACAAATGCCTTGTACAAGGAAAATGGATTCACTGAGTTTGAACTTTAATTTGTAATCTCAATGGGTCAATCATCTAATGATTGAGAATTGATTTGCATATTTATTCACCCATTTCTGCTCTCCATATTGAACAAGTGTGTTGTAATGCACCATTTGTCAAAAAACATAATTGTTTATTGCTCTGTATGCTTTTCGTGCAAGTGAATGGTTTCAATGTGGAGCTTTGTAGGTGTACCCCAAGATTCAGCGCCGGTTCCCCTGTTATGTACTTTTTTATGTACACCAATTCCTTTGTCACGTATTTTTCACTTTATAAGACACACTTTTTCCCCCCCCAAAAGTAGGGGGGAAATTGCTGTGCGTCTTATAAAATGAATGCAAGTGAGCGCTTCTATTATGGAAGTGTTCACTAGTATGTATTAGGTCCCGGGACTCCCATCAGACCTCAGATCAGCCCACCCAGCCCCATAAGGATAAAATAAAAAACTCTCTCACCTCTCCTGTGCCGCGGCTCCGCTCTGGGTCCGGCGCTCCTCTGTCTTCTCCTGGCCGGCTCTGCACTGTCCTGACCATGTACAGCGTCATTACGTAGTGCGCACACTATGACCTGACGCTGCACGCAGTCAGGTGACAGTGCAGCGCCGGCCAGAGAAGACAGAGGAGCGCCGGACCCAGAGCGGAAGCCGCGGCGCAGGAGAGGTGAGAGAGTTTTTATTTTATCCTTATGGGGCTGGGTGGGCTGATCTGAGGTCTGCTGGGGGCACAGTCGGCTAATATGGGGGTTGATCTGAGGTCTAATGGGGGTAGAGTGGGCTGATATGGGGGCTGATCTGAGGTCTGATGGGGCAGAGTGGGCTGATATTGGGGGCACAGTGGGCTCATATGGGGGCATAGTGGGCTGATCTGATGTCTGATGGGGGCACGGTGGGATGATATGGGGGCATAGTGGGCTGATCTGAGGTCTGATGGGGGCACAGTGGGGTAATATGGGGGCTGATCTGAGGTCTGATGGGGGCACAGTGGGGTGATATGGGGGCTGATCTGAGGTCTGATGGGGGCACGGTGGGCTCATATGGGGGCATAGTGGGCTGATCTGAGGTCTGATGGGGGCAGAGTGAGCTGATATGGGAGCGCCGGACCCAGAGCGGAGCCGCGGCACAGGAGAGGTGAGAGAGTTTTTTATTTTATCCTTATGGGGCTGGGTGGGCTGATCTGAGGTCTGCTGGGGGCACAGTCTGCTAATATGGGGGTTGATCTGAGGTCTAATGGGGGTAGAGTGGGCTGATATGGAGGCTGATCTGAGGTCTGATGGGGCAGAGTGGGCTGATATTGGGGGCACAGTGGGCTCATATGGGGGCATAGTGGGCTGATCTGACGTCTGATGGGGCACGGTGGGATGATATGGGGGCATAGTGGGCTGATCTGAGGTCTGATGGGGCACAGTGGGGTGATATGGGGGCTGATCTGAGGTCTGATGGGGGCACAGTGGGTGATATGGGGGCTGATCTGAGGTCTGGATGGGGGCACGGTGGGCTGATATGGGGGCATAGTGGGCTGATCTGAGGTCTGATGGGGGCAGAGTGAGCTGATATGGGGGCACAGTGGGGTGATATAGGGGCTGATCTGAGGTCTGATGGGGACATAGTGGGGCTGATCTGAGGTCTGATGGGGGCACAGTGGGGTGATATGGGGGCTGATCTGAGGTCTGATGGGGGCACAGTGGGGTGATATGGGGGCTGATCTGAGGTCTGATGGGGGCACAGTGGGTGATATGGGGGCTGATCTGAGGTCTGATGGGGGCACGGTGGGCTGATATGGGGGCATAGTGGGCTGATCTGAGGTCTGATGGGGGCAGAGTGAGCTGATATGGGGGCACAGTGGGGTGATATAGTGGCTGATCTGAGGTCTGATGGGGGCACAGTGGGGTGATATAGGGGCTGATCTGAGGTCTGATGGGGACATAGTGGGCTGATCTGAGGTCTGATGGGGGCACAGTGGGCTGATATGGGGTCTGATGGTCTGATGGGGGTCTGACATGGAGGGCTGATATAGGGGTCTGATGTGATGTCCTGAAATTTATGGGGGGTCTGATATGAGGTCCGATGAAAAATATTTTTTTCTTATTTTCCTACTCTAAAATCTGGGGTGTGTCTTATCAGGTGCATCTTATAAAGCGAAAAATACGGTAACTTATCTATTAATTATATTGAGGATGGGATTAATAGCGAGGTTTCTATTTTAGTACTTGACACCAACCTATGTAGTACTGTACAATTTGAGGAAGATGTCTATAATTTACTCAGTGTTCGGACATCCACTTGACAAATGATATTCAACATGAATAAATGTAAACTAATGCATTTGAAAAGTAACACTGGATGAATCACTTGTTGAGAAGGATCTAAGTGTACTTTTAGATTATAGCGTAAATAATAGCGTGCAATGCCAATTGGCTGCTTCTAGGGCCAGCAGAATACTGTTGTGTAATAAATGGGCATGACCTTACTTAGAAGGAAATATAAAAAGAATTCTATTTCTTTAGTTGTGAGAAGAGGCATCTAAGGGAAGACATTTCAGTCTCTAGAGGCGACTGAAAATGTGGAATCCTTTTGGAGAAGGCTTTGGTTAGGCTAACGGTTTTCCCATTAAAGATGTGATGACCCAATAAACAATTATTTGTTCAATGACACATTTACACAGGCTAGATTTTAGGAATGAGCATTTTGAATGTTGTTTCCTGATAATCTACCCAATTATCATCTCTTTAGTCATATTCTTTTTCCCAGGGTCTACTGCGTAGCCTATAAGGCTCCCTTTGCTAGTACAGGCATGCTCTTCAAGGGTAAATAGTTCCTCAATTTGATGTAACAATATTGAATTACTGTTGATTTAGCATTAGGATGAATTAGACCAATCCTGACTTCCATCCATAAAGGACCCCATTTTAGAAACAACACTCCTCAAATTATTCAAAACTGATTTCTGAAACTTTGTTAAGCCTTTAGATGTCCACAGGAATGAAACCAAATGGAGATGAAATGTAAAAATATAATTTTTTGTGCAGAGTTTTTATTTCTTTTATCAAAAGAAAGATGTTAGTATGTTAAATGCTGTGTATGTTACAGCTGACACCCATTGCTGATGGTGGTGGCTCAGTCACTGAGCGAATGCCATCTCGATTATTGAGGGACGCTATGGCGCAAAAGGGGGCACAATGGGGTTACAGAAGACGCACAGAGGGGGCAGCCATTACCTTCATTCAGGCTCTGATCTCCACCATCACAAACAGTGGGGATCCTTTTCCTGAAAACAGCACTTTTATTTGTTCTAGGCTCTGAAAGGTTAGTTTCTACAGACTAACCAATCAGAGCAATCGCTGGCAAGGAACAACTCTGATTGGTCCCTCGCTGGCTTTTTCAGTGTCTCTGCTGTCTGTAACAGTGGAGACTCTGAGACTGTGACACTTTATCTCAGCGTCCTGTAACCATTTGGACGTAGCTGTACGTCTGATTGCAGAAACCTCCCTGCAATCTGGACTTACAGCTACATCCATTTGTGCCAAAGGCTTAATATTAGAACATATTTAACCTTACCTTTAGAGTGCTGTTCAAAGTCCTTATTTTGTGCAGTTTTTCATTGATTGAAGGGTTTTTGCTGCGTTTAATAAAAGACCTTCTTAGTTCAATTTTTGAAGAGGGTCGGCGATCTCCAATTGGTGATAGACTAGCTTCTTCTAGAGATTTGTATAATTTCTCCATTTCATCATCATCTTCATTTTGCAGAAGAGAATAGGAATATTTAGGCAATAAAATGACATTGTTATTACAATACCACACACACTCACACACAGCACAATGAATACAAAGTGTGACCAGTGTATAATCATACTCGATAGACATCCTCTGGAAATTGAGAAGATCATAATCGAAATTACATGCTTTTATACTTATGTGTTTAGCACTACGTATTTCAAATTGCACAAGAGTTTGTTCACACACAGGTTCATTTGTTGACTTTTGCTTTGTTTTGTTTTCTTGTCAATTTTACATTCAAATAAAGTGATGAATCTATTTAAAGGGAACCTGTCATCTCCGAAACACCCCCTGAACTATAGTAAGCGGTGTATAGTGTAAGTTTTATCTTCATACTCACTTCCATTCTGACGCTGTGCTCCCACAAACCTGCAGTAAAATGCACTCACTGGACTCTTCTTTGAGTCCTCTCCATTATGTGAGTGAGCATTGGAGTCCAGTGAGTGCATTTTACTGCAGGTTTGTGGGAGCACAACATCAGAATGGAAGTGAGTATGAAGATAAAACTTACATATTCGGATTCAGCATCACTTACACTATACACCGCTTACTCTAGTTCAGGGGGTGTTTCAGAGATGACAGATTCCCTTTAATTCTACTGTAACTACCACACATTTAGGTTTTTAATGCAGTTTTTGTAGTCAAAAGTAGGAGTGGATTAAAAAAGAGAGCAGCTTTATGAAAGAGAAATTCTTTCATGATCCCCTCCCAATTTTGGCTTCAAAAACTCCATAAAAAAATCTTAACATGTGGAAGAACATTAATTATGTATATATGACACTTTGTAAAGTGGCTAATCAGCTTTCTAACTTACTACACCCTAGTAAAATGAACAGTTCATCTATGTATAGTAAAGGGGTTATCCAGTATATACAACAGCCCCCGCCCATGTGCCAGGCCCCTATCCGGTGTCGGGGGGTGGGGGGGGGGTTGGTGGCCAAGGGGGCTTACCCTGGCAGAAGGGGTGCTATTAAGCCGCTGGATTGTCCTCCTGCCGTTATGCCCTAAATTAGTTTAATGATCCACTCGAAAGAGGTTGTGTGAGCAATACATGGCTCTAGTCTGGGCCAACATTTTAGGTTTATTGATTGAACATGAAGGTTCTGACTTTGATATTGTGTATTATTTTGGCGATTGAATAATTTCCCTTTACTGGTTGGTTTATATTTGTATTTTATTTATTTTGCTTTGTTGCTGTCATGCTTACCTTTTGTTTTCATATGTAGACCTTCTGTAACCATGAATGGCAAGCTCGTGTTTAATTCTGGTTCCTCTACTTGTATCTTAAAGTCAGCATTTACCATTCTAACATCTTTGTTTTGATAAAGATTCTGTTCTACAAACAATTTCTCAAGTTCAGGAGCTGATGAACTGTTTGTCATGGGCCGATGTAATACTTTTTCTTGATATTCCATGATACACAGCGATGATCCAGAGTTGTGGGCTAGAGAACTTACGTGTAGTGGTACTGCAAGTTCAGAAGAAACTGACCGTGAATTGTGTTTTGTCTGCAAGCAAATAAGTAATAAAATTAGAGCAATTGGAATTTATCTTAATTGATTGAACTTTTAGGGCATTATGTAAAAAGAAACAAAGATTACAATACTGCGTACCACCTGACATTCCAAAAGTATGTGGATTTTTATGAGCATTAATTGTGATAGATTTCAAAATATTTTTTTGTTGTACAAGGGAAGCTTATGTGTTCCAAGTAATACTGGAGCCAACGCCGTACCCAGAAATCATATGGAAACAAACTGTGGGCTCTACAAAATGTACAATTTTATGTCATGATGCAGTCATTGGTAGTACTGGTTTTCTAAAGGTAACAACTGGAAGACTGTTTTTTAGGCCATTAGCTTTAACTATTGTTTAGCAGATCAGAGCTTGCTAAGGAAAAAGAGAAAGAGAGTGTAGCAAATAGAACTTAAAGGGGTTTTCTTGGATTTTAATATTGATGATCAATCCTCAGAATAGGTCATCAATATCAGATCGGCAGGGTGAGACACCCAGGACCCCTGTTGAACAGATGGTTGAAGAGAAGGCTGCTCTTGTGTGAGCACTGCCTTCCCTTCATTGTTTATTGTGTAATTGCAAGAAGCTGTCCCATTCACTTCTATGGGACTGCTTGTTTCTATACACTTGAATAGGAAGGAGTCGCCACATAGAAGTGAATGGGATGGCTTCTTGTTATTACACCTGCTCACTGCTGCTATGTCGACGGCGGGCAGGTAAACAATGAAGGTTAGGCTGCGCTGGCTCAGCACGCGCCTTCTCTTCAAACAGCTGATCAGCGGGGGTGCTGGGTGTCGGACCCCCGCCAATCTGATATCGATGACCTGTCCTGAGGAAAACTCCTTTAAAGAGAATGTATCATCAGAAAATTACTTATTGTTTATATATTAATATTCCATGTTGCTATCTATATTTTAGAAGTTAAAAGGTTCGCACTGGTCACTGTGTCTAATAATAGGTCATGATTTCTTGATCTGTAAGGGTAACTTTTCAGTAGTCATTATGTTTATCACCACAGGCAGTATTACAAGTAACAGCTCTGTATAGATAACACAGAATCCACCAATCACAATGGGTAATAGCTAGTGTTGAGCAAATCGAAGTAAAATTAATTGACTTCGATGTGAATTTCAGGAAAAAATTGGATTTGCAACAAATCCGAATTTCCTTGCGCTTCATGTTAACTAATGTTTTTTTGCTGTCTACTCATGTCACAAAGTGAAAGTAAGAAGCCCAGGAATGCCATATGACCCATAATGCCGTGCAGGCAGTCAATCAGCAGATAGCCATACCCTGTGATGTCACAACTCTATAAAAGCCTCATCACAAGCGTTCGTCGCCATTTCACTGTAAAGTTAGCATAGGGAGGTGGCAAGCGCTAGGGACAGTGTTTTATCAAGTTTTTAATTAGTGAATATTGGATAGGGACAGTGTAGGGAGAATTTTAGACACTGTAGGGAGAGCATAAGGAGACTGCAAGGACAGTGCAGGCTTAGTGCAATCGGCCTGTGCATCTTGTTCATATGCTGCGCCATTCATACTTAATCTGTTCTGTTATACATGGACTTGCTTTGCATCAGACTCACTCTCAATTGGTGGTCTAAGCTATAGGCATGTTTATCTGGTACACTTGCGGCGCCATTAATACTTAATCTGTTCTGTTAAACACAATGATTAATAGATCAGAAATTCTATTAGGGCCTGATTCATAAATTGGGGTGTTACACATGTCTCGTTCTACTGTTTATAACATGTCCACATTGATTAATAGATAAACAATTCTATTATTCACAAATTGGGATGAAACGCCTGTCTCATTCTTCTGTTAAATGAGTGTCTACATTGATATTTAACCACTTCTGTTAGCCATACATTTATGGTGATTCAGTGTTACAGAGCGGTCTTATTTAACACCCAGTGGGCAGCGCAGCTAAATTGATTCTTCACCCAGCAGAGTTTCCCAAGAGTTGATCATGTTTTTTTTTGTCGGAAAATTGATTCCTTTATCGAAAAAAATTAGTCTTGTAGCAAATAAATAAAAAAATAGTCTTTTAGCGAATTAATTGATCTTTTATCCAATTAATGAGTCTGCTCCAGTATTACAATACCTGATCCCTATGACGAACGACGTTGAGCGGGTAACCCGCACCTGTTGGCAAAGGGTAGACACATGGTGATCCCTTCAGTGCAGAGCGTGTGCAGCCCTAGACATGTTAGAGCATCACAGAACACTTAGTGCTGAATGCCACTTGGCTCTCCTTGTATTACTCCTTGTATTAGGGTTAAAACCAGATGGGCCGAACTTGCTGGTTGGATCAAGCCTGGCAGCTGGATTATTGCCATGTCATTAGTTATTGGAATGAAGTACACAGATCACTCCACCAACTCAACCCAAATTCATCTTAGTTAATACGTTCTTTTAGTCAGTGTTTTGCATCAGTATTTGATCATATTTGTAAGCCAAAAGCAGGAATGGTCCCAAAACACAGAAGAGATGCAAATAATTCCATTACATTCTGTCTCTGTTTTGGACCCACTCCTGTTATTGGCTTACAATTACTGATCAAATACTGATACAAAACACTGCCAAAATACTGACCGCCTCTCGTATCTAGGCACTATGCCCAAGTATTGGCAAGCTCTTCCTATCTACTCTAAGTCTGCTGTTGTCTTCATCGTCTTGGGTTCTCCAATGCCTGGCCACCACTTTCTGGATTCGTTCACCACTCTGATGTCTGAGCAATGACGTTGACAATGATGACTGTTAAGGTTATACTCTCTGACTTTTTTTTTTTTTTGCATCCACTCCCAACCCAGTATATTTCCTAACTTTTCCTAACTTTATATTGATTTCTAATGGATTCTACCTGATTTCTTATCTGTAAAAGTATGCTTCCTGCCCATCTATGTCTCTTTACCCTTTGCCTCTAACTTAACAACTATTGACACCAATCTGGCCTGTTCTGTCTTCGTTATTACTATTAGATTTCATGCTCCTGTCCAGCATTAAACAAAAGAATTGCCTAGTGATTACACTACCTTGGTTGGTATTTTACTGAATTGTATAATTCAATACCAGAAACAGCACAGATTACCCAGTTTCATACATTCTCTAAACCACACAATTGTAGTTGTAATTGTAGTTACAGTCACTGGATATTATGTTGAATGACCTTATATTTTCATTTCCCACTGTCCCTTTTTTAACAGAACACTGCTCATATTCTCACATGATCTTCACTGTTGTGTGCCGGTTAGATCCTGTATAACTAATTACAAATATTTGATGGTCTGCTTATAAAATTGAATAAAGTGTCTGCAGGATATGGCTATGCTGCAATGACATTAGTGTGGAAGGCAGTATGGTATAACACAGTAAATCATAGCATTTTTCATTGTAGCACGTACAAAGGAGGGTGACTCTGATGTTAAATCATGATCATCGTGTTCACTTTCACTCCAGCAATCTACAAGAAAATCAAAAGAGAAATTATGTTAAATGACAGACATATACAGTAATTACTGCTACTGAGTAGATATATAGATAGATATACACACGCACTCTTGTCCTGTACACTGAGGGTAATTCTAATTATCTGCTCTTATTCTGTATATATGGACACTGCACAGTACCACTTCTCCTGTCCTGTATACTGGGTGTAATTCTCAGTATCTGCTGTTATTCTGTATATATGGACACTGCACAGTACCACTTCTCTTGTCCTGCATATTGGATGTAATTCTCAGTATCTGCTCTTATTCTGAATATATGGACACTGCACAGTACCACTCCTCCTGTCCTGTATACTAGGTGTAATCCTCAGTATCTGCTCTTATTCTGTATATATAGATACTGCATAGTACCATTTTTCCTGTCCTTGTATACTGGGTGTAATCCTAAATATCTGCTCTTATTCTGTATATATGGACACTGCACAGTACCACTTCTCTTCTCCTGTATACTGGGTGTAATGCTCAATATCTGCTCTTGTTCTGTATATATGGACACTGCACAGTAGCACTTTTCTTCTCCTGTATACTGGGTGTAATTCTCAGTATCTGCTGTTATTCTGTATAAATGGACACTACACAGTATCACTTTTCCTGTCCTTGTATACTGGGTGTAATCCTAAGTATCTGCTCTTATTCTGTATAACTGGACACTGCACAGTACCACTTCTCTTGCCCCGTATACTGGGTATAATCCTCAGTATCTGCTCTTATTCTGTGTAACTGGACACTGCACAGTACCACTTTTCCTATTCTGTATACTGGGTGTAATGCTCAGAATCTGCTTTTACTCTGTATATATGGACACTGCACAGTAACACTTTTCTTGTCCTGTATACCGGGTGTAATTCTCAGTGTCTGCTCTTATTCTGTATATATGGACACTGCACAGTACCATTTCTCCTGTTCTGTATACTAGGTGTATTCTCAGTATCTGCTCTTATTCTGTATATATGGACACTGTGCAGTACCACTTCTCCTGTCCTGTATACTGAGTGTAATACTCAGTATCTGCTCTTATTCTGTATATATGGATACTGCACAGTACCATTTCTCTTGTCCTGTATACTGGATGTAATCCTCAGTATCTGCTCTTATTCTGTATATATGGACACTGCACAGTATCACTTCTCCTGTTCTCTATACTGGGTGTAATTCTCAGTATCTGCTCTTATTCTGTATATATGGACACTGTGCAGTACCACTTCTCCTGTCCTGTATACTGAGTGTAATACTCAGTATCTGTTCTTATTTTGTATATATGGACATTGCACATTAGCACTTCTCTTGTCCTGTATACTGGGTGTAATTCTCAGTATCTGCACTTATTCTGTATATATGGACACTGCACAGTACCATTTCTCCTGTCCTATATACTGGGTGTACCTCTCAGTATCTGCACTTATTCTGTTTATATGCACACTGCACAGTACCACTCCTCCTGTCCTGTATACTGGATGTAATTCTCAGTATCTGCTGTTATTCTGTATATATAGACACTACACACTATCACTTCTCTTCTCCTGTATACTGGGTGTAATCCTCAGTATCTGCTCTTATTCTGTATATATGGACACTGCACAGTACCACTTCTCTTCTCCTGTATACTGGGTGTAATCCTCAGTATCTGCTCTTATTTTGTATATATGGACACTGCACAGTACCACTTCTCTTCTCCTGTATACTGGGTGTAATCCTCAGTATCTGCTCTTATTCTGTATATATGGACACTGCACAGTACCACTTCTCTTGTCCTGTATACTGGGTGTAATTCTAGTATCTGCTCTTAAACTGTATATATAGACACTGCACGGCATGTTTGCCAACCATTTGTAAATTTACAGTCAACAATCGGTTGTTTTTTTTCCTGCCTTCCGTAGTGTTTAACACAAGAAAAAAATCCCTGTCCTTGATTTATATTTTTCAGTTTCCACCATGCATGTTCCAGTACATGATGTTTGCTGTGCAAACCTTATGCTTTGCCTGTTCTGCAATCAGGCCTTTGAGGAAGGGATCTGAATTATTATATGGACTGACCAGGAGTTTTTCACAATGTGTCTGCTAGTTTTTTTTTCTACTAAGCAGCATCTTTAATTTTGGAATTGTTGTGATTCAAGACATTATGTTGCGGGAGAGATGTGGGGTCATGGTCTTTAAATTAGGTCATGGTGTATGTTTGTAAAAATGTTGGGCCATCCATGATTTTTGGTACAGTTGTCTAGAAAAATATCGAGTAGTAAGTCAACCCTGGGCTGGGGTCTAGTGTGTATTTTTTTAAGTGCTTGTACTTATTTTGGGGTCTGAGGTTTGTAATTAATCTAGGGTTTGTGTCTGTATACACTTTGGCTTCTGGTCTGTGGTGTAAATTCATTTTGGGGTGTAATAAAGGAGTTGTGATCACTACTTGTGATTAAAGCTGGATTTAAGTGCAAAGTGCATAGCCTAACACACATTCCGTGCATCAGAATCTCCCTGATGTAACTAGTGAAAAATAGTGAATGATGGTGTGTTTATACACCATCACTGCACATGGGATTTTAAGCAAGATGGTGGCGGCCCGTCCGTCGCAAGCAAATGCACTATTTCAGGTTATATCGATTTGCTATCACGAAGCATGAGGAAATTCGGCTTTGCGGCAAACTTTGTGGACTTCAATTCGCTTAACACTAGTGTTTATATGTTGTGTGTTTGCACATTCTGTATACTGTATTTGTGTGGGGTTGCATTAATTTGTGATCCCATCCAGTCGCTGTATAGCTACACAGAAAAGTCACAAATAAGCAGCAGAACAAGCCCACAAATATGGATATAGCCGATATCAAGATACCTGCAGTGTCAGATCCTGGCTTAGAATCCCATAGTATACAATAAAGAAAACTACAACACTCCTCCAGTTCAAATAATGAGGGGCTTTATTCAGTAATCAGCACCAAACATAGCGATAGTTTGACTTCAACTGAGTCTTTTTTGAAGATTTTTTTAAAGTCTTTTTTGAAAGTTTGTGGAACATCGCTATGTTTGGTGCTGGTTACTGAATAAACTGGAGGAGTGCTGCAGTTTTATACTGCTACACAGTGATCATTGGTATTGTGGTCACGATCTCCACTTAGCCCTAGCCTTATATTATGATGAATACTCTACCCTCTTGTTAGCTTTTAATTTTGACAAGAGTTACATAATAATGATTGATACTCGTACACTACAGAAATAGTTCTGTACCGTACTGACTGAAAGCTTTTTGCCACTTCTGTTCTGGGTCTATCATAAAATGTAGTATTATTGGACTCTATTGAATTTAGTAAGTGCTAAAAGGAACTTGATAAATGGTAAAGTGAATATACAGTGCCTTGCGAAAGTATTCGGCCCCCTGGAACTTTTCAACCTTTTGCCACATTTCAGGCTTCAAACAAAAAGATATAACATTTTAAATTTTTGGTGAAGAATCAACAACAAGTGGGTCACAATTGTGAAGTGGAATGAAATTTACTGGATCATTTAAACTTTTTTTGTAATAATAAAACTGAAAAGTGGGGCGTGCAAAATTATTCGGCCCCCTTGCATTAATATTTTGTTGCGCCACCTTTTGCTGCGATTACAGCTGCAAGTCGCTTGGGGTATGTCTCTATCAGTTTTGCACATCTAGAGACTGAAATTCTTGCCCATTCTTCCTTGCAAAACAGCCTCATGATCAACATGTTTGCAATTACTTCCTCATAGAAACCCATCGTGTTGGTTTTAAATTTGAAGTTTTCTTAAAAGATTACACCAACTTATTGTTAGTCAAATTATGCTATCAAATGGGATTGCAAATAGTTATCCTCTCTTAAAATTAAAAACTGGTTTAAAGAATGAACCACAATACCAGAGCAGACTGACACTGACACAGTCTAACTTGACCAAATGTATTTTTATTCCCCATAAATTTATTGCATATCATAGATCTTGCATTTTGGCATCTGGTTACATTGTTACCTGATAGTTATGTCCCCATTTTCCAATACCTACATAGATGTTGTATATGTCAGAAACAGTGGCAATGTGATGTTCCTTTTGTTTGAAAACTGCTGTAACTGCATTGATAAACATGCTTGATTGTAATCTGAGCTCCCAGCTTTATTAATGTCTAATTTTTTTAATATGGGTCAATTGGCATGCAGCTACAGTAGAAACAAAACCATCTTACATTTACCAATTACGCAATTTTGTAATATTACCTTCATCTTTTTTATCTTTTATTGGATGAGTAATTACAGCAAGGCCTAGTTTATTTAGCCATCTGAAAAGAAAGGTTCCAAAAATTAAAGTTGTACGTTTTTATATACTGACTGCAACATGTAAAAGTACAGTGTTATAAAATGCATTATTACCTGCTGGAAACAGAATAGTACAACATTCTAATACAATGTAAGCATTGTTTGGGGAATTTATCATTTGCGTTGGTTTTGGTGTCAGGTTTAAAGAACTTGTATCACTTCAGCAAGTGGCATTTATTTCAATTTTCTTTTTATTGAACTAAAATGCAACACAGATAGTACATTTCTGGAGGAATTGTACATATGATGAGGTGATATACAAACATGAATCATAGCATAATTAAATGCATTATAAAGGTTGTATCATTGTTTGTATAAAACTGAACCATCTGTAACGATAAGCAGACTAAGACCAAAATAAACAATTTTTACTATTATCTTAATGTCTGTTATGTGTTATTATGTATGAAATAACAAGAAAAAGATGAGGTGGAATATGCTAATAATGACTGAGAACGGAGGGGGGTGTTGGATTAGGCGGGGGGGGGGGTGAATCCCAAGATCTCTATGAGATTTATGTTTTCCTTAAAGAAAATGTGAAAGAAACATCAATAAGCTTAGGGTTTAAAACTGTCCTAAGGGTCTCTAGGTGGAACTCTGCGAGTTGTCCTCTTCGGCAATGTGTTGCAGGTAAACAGAGGTTTTGCGGTATGTGATCCATGGGGACCATAATTGCTCAAACTTTTTATAACTGTGTTGGGTTAAGGCCACCACTTTTTCTATATCGTGTATCTGGTCCACTTTACGTAACCATTGGGGAAAGATGGGCATGCTGTTGTTCTCCACAATGGAGGAATAAGTATTTTTGCAGCTGCCAGTAAGAATGAGAGAAGGGACTTCCTCCGCACATGCTGTATCGAATCATCCCAGTTTAGGAAAATTAATTGGGTTGATGGTGTTGTTGTCATTGAACATATAGACTTTACTGTGTCTAGTACAGATGTCCAGTATGGTTTTAATTTAGGACAAGACCACCAGATGTGCAGATAAGTCCCCCTCTCCATTTCACATCTCCAGCAGGTGTCAGGGATAGAAGATTACCATAAGTTGGTTTTTACTGGTGTCACGTACCAACGGGTTACTATCTTGTAGGAATTCTCCTGTATCTTTATACAAGAGGATGGACCGTGGGAAGGTTTGTAGATACAAGAGGAAACGGCTTCTGATGAAAATTCAGTTCCCAGATCTCTCTCCCAGAGACTTATGTATGTTCTCTTTAGTGGTATATTTTTAGTGACAATGAGATTATACAGTTTAGAGAGTATTTTAACAGGTGTTTTCCGTTGAGCTAATAGAGTATCGAAGTTAGACATCCTTCTGGTTAAGTCGCCCTTTTGTGTATAGGAGTTGGTCGCTAATATAAGCGTATTATATGTTAGGAAGTTTAATGTGTTCCCCTTCAACTCCTTGTTCACTTTGTCTAAGGGTTTTAAGGTCCCAAGCTCCATTATATTTTCTAATGGAATATCCAGGGTGTGGAGTTGATCTGGAGAGTGAACGTGTTGCTGATTAAGATATAGAGATGGCAAATCTTTTATCTTGGTCAAAGGGGAAGGTGTTGGCAAGAGATGAGCGGCTTGCGATTGCCAAAGATGTGCCACTACTTGTGTAAGTTCGTTTTTAAACATTTTGGTATCTATATTACCCGGTGATGACATTAAGAGGGCTCTAAGAGGAATTGGGAAGGTAGTTTCTTCTAGGGCTACGTGTGCTTTGTCTGTTTCTGATCTCATCCAGTGTATTGTTCTGGAGAGAGTCGCTGCAGAGTAGTATAGGTAGGGATCTGGTAGTCCTAGGCCTCCAAGCGCTTTGGGTAAGGATAGTGTCTGGAAGTTTAATCTGGGTCTTTTGATATATATTTCGAGAATAACGTTTTAACCTTCACAAAGTAGGATTTGGGTACTTTGATCAGTAACATCTGGAACAGGTATATGAATTTGGGCAGTATGAGTTCTTTTATTAGGTTTTTCCTCCCAATCCAGGATATGAAGGGAGCTGTCCATGCATCAATTTCTTGCAAGGAGTTTTTTAGTGGTAGGTAGTTTAGTTTGATGAGATCGGACCAGCGTGCGCTCAATCAAGGTGTTTTCAAGAGCAGATTGGTGATCCGGAGGAATGTTAATACCTAACGCTTCTGACTTATCCAGGTTAATTTTGAAATTTGATAGATGGCCAAATTTTGAAAACATGTCTAGAACCGCAGGTATTTCATTATCTGGGTTAGTCAGAATAAGTAGGAGGTCGCCTGCGATGGCTGCCGCTTTGTGACTTACTGAGTTGACCACATATCCTGTAATGTCACGGTACTGTCTTATACTCTGGATTAACATTTCCATCACTAAGATTAAAACAAGTGGCATTTATCATGTAGAGAAAGTTAATACAAACCACTTACTAATATATTGTGATTGTCCATATTGGTTCCTTTGCTGGCTGGATTCATTTTTCCATCACATTATACACTGCTTGTTTCCATGGTTATGACCACCCTGCAAGTGATCAGTGGTGGTCGTGCTTGCACACTATAGGAAAAAGTACTAGCCTATGTGAACTCTCACAGTCCTAGCCACCACAGAGGCGAATACTTTTTCCTATATTGTGCAAGCACGGTCACCCTTATGGACGGCAGGGTGGTCGCAACCATGGAAACAAGCAGCGCATAATGTGATGGAAAAATGAATCCAGCCAGCAAAAGAAGCAATATGGATAATAACAATACATTAGTAAGTGGCTTGTATTAATTTTCTCTACATTATAAATGCAATTAGCAGACACAGTGACACAACACCTTTAAGTCTGTCTTTGCTTTGGGAGGTTGCGGCAAATTTATGAAATGTAATCATATGTGTGGCACAAGTGCAAAGTGGTGTACAACTATATATGTAAAAGTACACGAGAGGGTTGACTGGTGGGAAGATGTGGCTGTTTAAAAAGTTGCACATCATAACTGAGATTTAAGATCTGAAATCCTCACCTTCTTTTCACTCACAAGCGGTGAGTATGAGTATGACATATTTCACAACTAAACAGACGTAGCAGACTTGATAAATACCCCTCCTATGTGTGTACATTTACAACGATCAGCCAAATCATTAAAATCCCTGGCCTGGGCATTGGGGTGGGGGTGGGGGGTTCATTGTAGGGGTTGGATAACCCCTTTAAGATGTAATTAATAACATTTGTTGTCTTGTTACAATGAAACATAAAAGGTGGGATATATTAGGTGGCAAGTTTAAAAGGCTGAAAAAAGACATCTGTCCATCCAGTTTGGCCTGTTATCCTGCAAGTTGATCCAGAGGAAGGCAAAAAACCCCTGTGAGGTAGAAGTCAATTTCCCCCACTTTAGGGGAAAAAAATTACTTCCTGACTCCAATCAGTCAATTAGAATAACTCCCCAGATAAATGACCTATCCAGAAATCTAGTACCTATAACCTGAAAGTAAACAGTGATTTCTTAAATTTGAGGTGTTGAAAGCAAGAAAAATGGGCAAGCATAAGGATCTGAGTGACTATGACAAGGTCCAACTTGCGATCACATCTCCAGAACAGCAGTTCTTTTGCGGTGGTCCTGGAGGTTATTACCTACTGGCAACATTGATGCATAGGTTTATTGATACTTGCTAGAAGTGAAGGCTGGCTTGTCTGGTTCGATCCCACAGGAGAGCAACTCAACCACAAATTGCTGATAAAGTTAATGCTGACATTGCAGTTTGTTGCATATCTGCCAACTAATCAGGGTACTCATGCTTTACCTTGATTACCACAGGCAATGAGCATGTGTGAATCACGAATTGGAACATGGAGGATTAGAAGAAGGTGGTGTGGTCTGATGCATCACTTTTTTCTTTTTATAGTATGTTGATGGTATGTTGCTTAATTGGGAAAAAGATGGCACCAGGATGAGTATGAAAATAAGGCAAGCCAACTGAGGCACAATGATGTTCTCCTGGGAAACCATAGGTCCTGGATTTTATGTGGATGTTACTTTGACACATTCCATCTATTTAAACAGTCACAGACCAAGTACAGCCTTTCATGGCAACAGTATTTCCTAATGGCAGTGACCTCTTTCAAAAGAATAATGCAACCCTGTCACACTGCAAAAATTGGTCGGCACAGCTTTGAGCAACATGATAGAGAGTTTAAGGACGTGGCCTCCATATTTTCCAGAACTCGATCCAATTGAGCATCTGTGCAATGTGCTGCAAAAACATGTCCAATCTATGGAGGCTCCATCTCCCAACTTAACTTCCAAGTTTATATGCTAACTCATTGGTGCCAGATTCTACAGGACACATTCAGAGGTGGAAGGTGAGAGGACTGGATTGGAGTGGCATAAGAAGATGATGGTAGTAAGTACTCACAGTAGGTATTGTCCCTCACCAGTGCTCACTGGACTTAGCACAGTAAAGGGAGGGGCACACCCTTTATTAACGGCATGGCACACTCTAGTTCAAGGTTTCCTGTCTGGTGGAATATGGGGTGCCCCTGTTAGGCTACTTTCACACTAGCGTTTACATTTTCCGGTATTGAGATCCGTCATAGGGTCTCAATACCAGAAAAAACACTACCATTTCGTCCCCATTCATTGTCAATGTGTACAAAACGTAACTGAACAGAACAGAATGCTCCAAAATGCATTCCGTTCTCATACCAGAGAGCAAACCGCAGTGTGCTACGGTTTGGTTTCCATCCTGGGATGCAGAGCAAGACGCAGGGGCGGACATATGCGGGGCCAAGTGAGGTAGGGGGGCCCATGGGAGGTTCGGCGGCAGTAGATGAGCGCTTCCATTGTGGAAGCGCTCATCTCCATATTCATCTGTATCGCCGTCCTCAGGACAGCGATACAGATGATTGCTGGGGCAGGGCAGGGGAGAGGCGTTTCCCTTACCTGCTCCTCTGATAGGCTGCAGGCACTAGGCCTGCAGCCTATCAGAGGCCGGCCCAGTCAGTGCGATGACGTCATCGCGCCGCCTGAGCTGAACAGCGCGGGACACAGGCCAGAAGAGGCCTGCATCGCATCGCTGACAGGCTCATGGAGGTAAGTATAACGTTTTGTTTTTTTTATTAACACCACACTGTTGCCCAGTATGGATGCAGCTACCAGGGGGCATTATACTGGCACACATGGGGTGAAAGGCGCACTATGGAGGCATCTATTAGGGAGCATTTTAATGGCACACATGAGGGAAAAGGAGTACTATGGGGGCATTATACTGGCACACATGGGGGGGAAGGAGCACTATAGAGGAATCTACAAGGGGGCATTATATACTAGCACAGATGGGGGAGCACTATGGGGGCATCTACAAGGGGGCATTATATACTGGCACACATGGGGGAGAGGAGCACTGTGGGGGCATCTACAAGGGGGCATGATACTGGCACACATGGGGAAAGGAGCACTATGGTGGCATCTACAAGGGGGCATTATATACTGGCACAGATGGGGGGAGCACTATGGGGGCATCTACAAGGGGGCATTATATACTGGCACACATGGGGGAGAGGAGCACTATGGGGGCATCTACAAGGGGGCATTATATACTGGCACACATGGGGGAGCACTATGGGGGCATCTACTAGGGAGCATTATATACTGGCACACATGGGAGAAGAGGAGCACTATGAGGGCATCTACTGGGGGCCCTATATATTGGCATTATATACTGTCACATGGGGGCACTATGGAGAAGTAGGGGAGAGGAGCACTATGAGGGTGTCTACTGGAGGGCATTATATAGGGGCATTTGTTACTGGCACAAACTATATGTGCAATGTGGTGATGAGTACTATTGGGACATTTTATACTTGCACACATTATGGGGGCACTATGGGGGAGGGGGGAGAGGAGCATTATAGGGGCATTTTATACTGGCACATTATGTCAGTCACCATGGGATGGGGAGGAGCACTATGGGGGCATCTACTGGGGGCACTATATAGGAGTATTCTTTACTGGTACAAATTATGGGGAACTATGGGGACCTTAACTGGGGGCACTAAGGATTTTTTGGGCACACAATAGGGGCATTGGCACACATTATGAGGGCACTATAGGGACATTGGCTCCACTGGGGCACTAAGAGGAGGTATTTTTTACTGCCACACAACAAGGCATTTGTTGTATCATTATTTTTGGGGGACATTATGTTTACACTATTAGTGTCGGGGACACAGTTTCCTGGGTGAAGTTATTTTAGGACAATCTGTGCCAATAATTATTGAAGGGGGCACTATCTGTGTGGTAATAGTATTTTCAGGGGACTTTTTCTGCAGTATAGTGTTGGGGAGCATGATGGAAAAGTAGGAAACTAATATGTCTGTCTGTGAAACTCTGCAGAGAGAAGACATGGCTGAAAGAAATCATCATGGCGGTTAGTCTGAAAGGAGAAGATAAGGAAAGAGAACGTCTACATTTAAGAAGACATCACTGGATGTATGAGGTATGAGGCGTTGTATTAGGCTACCTTCACATCTGCATTAGTGATTCTGGCAGTCTGTTCTAGCAGAGAACAGCCTGCTGGAATTCCCTGGCTACGGCACTGCTGGATACAGAATGCCTGCTGGTCCCATTAACTTTAATGGGTCCAGCAGAGATCCTGCCACATTCAGGCAAAAATGCTGAGAATCAGTGGGACACAAACTGTTACATGCTGTGGTTTGGGTCCAGCCGGATCGTAGTGCTTCAGGTGTGAAAGTAGCCTCACCCTATGTTTTGTATTGCTGTATGTAATATTAGGAGGGAATAGGATAAGTTGAGTATTTGGCATGGGGGGGGGGAGGGGGCAGGCACAATCTTTGCACAGGGGCCCTCTGCTGTCTGTGTCCGCCCCTGGCAAGACGGATCTGTCATGACCCACAATGCAAGGGAATGGGGACGGATCCCTTTTCTCTAACACAATCTGCCACAATAGAAAACGGATCCGTCCTCCATTGACTTTCAATGGAGTTCCTGACGGATCCGTCTTGGGTATGTTAAAGATAATACAACTGGATCCGTTCATAACGGATGCAGATGGTTGTATTATCAGTAACTGAAGCGTTTTTGCTGAACCCTACCGGATCCACCAAAAACGCTAGTGTGAAAGTAGCCTTAGTGGATTGTGGGGTGCAAGGCAGGAAAACTGGCTTAAGTGGCCAGCATTGGAATGTTGGAATGGTGCAGCTACAGAAGTTCAGAGGTAGTAAAGTTAAACAAGAAAAAATAGTTCAATAGCATTTACATGCATACGAAAAGGGGTGCAGGCACAGTGTCTTAAACATTGCTAAACAGTTCCTCAGGCTGTGTATATGAGGGGCAGTTCAGGCACTCCCTGAGTCACCTTCTGGATAAACAAGGCTATCTCCCAATCCAGGCAAGGGGGGCTGGAAAATTTAACAGACTTACAATATGTCTTTTGGGTGAGCCTGATGACTGAGAGCCTGATGCCCAGCCAACACTGTGATGTCCAAAGCCAGAATATGTGCTTTACCTTCACAGACTTGTATCATGCACTGTCCCTCTATATGGCTGCTTAACCATCCAGGATAAAGGAAATCTCCACGTCCTCTGAAGATGCCACATGGTTCTGTCTCCTTTTTACCCTGCTGCTTGCTGGTCACTGCAACCCCAAAGCTGCCCATTTTCTTGCTTCTTTCACAACACTCTGTCATAGGATACTCCCACACATCACTATTGTACTGCATTTTTGGTGTGGATAAAAAATGCATGCAGTTTTTGCAACAACACATATGGTATGTTTTTCTTCTAGCAATCAGAAAACACACAGCAAACTTAAAGGGAACCTGTCATCACCTTTATGCTACCCATACTAACAGCATAATAAAGTACAGACAGGTGAGTTGATTTCAGTGGTCTGTCATTTATAAGTTGAAAGTAAGTGGTTTTCGAGAACCAACATCACAATCATTGCAGACTAGGCCTGGAAAAGAGTCATGGCCAGCTGAGAAGAGTCATGACTATTCATGAATTCCTGCTCTCCCTGCCCACCTGCTGATGACTGACAGTCTTCTACCTAGTTTTCTCCCTTTCTTTCTAGGAGAGAACTGACAATCATCAGCAGATGGACAGGAGAGCAGGAGATTAGGAATAACCATGACTCTTCTCAGATAGATTTGACTCTTTTCAAGGCCTGGGCTGCAATGATTATGATGCTGGTTCTCGGCAACCGCTTACATTTAGCTCATGAGTGACACACCACTGAAATCAGCATTTCTGTCCCTATTTTATGCTGTCCTCAGTGAGGTCACCATAAAGTTGATGACAGGTTCCCTTTAAATTAACTTAATGGAACTGTATTTTGTAATTAATGTAATTCAGTTTTGCTGTGTGTTTCCTTTACACAGGTATATTGTTGCAAAACTGCATTTGTTTTTTAGGTACACAAAAAACACTGCACTGTTGTGTCATGCGGCAGCACCCTTAGGTTCCATTCACACGTCCTGTTTTTCTTTCCTGATTCGATCCTGATCTGGATCCATTCATTTCAATGGGTCCTGAAAAAATCAGGATCGAATCAGGAAAGAAAAACAGGACGTGTGAATGGAGCCTTATACTGACTAACTAACCAGAGTAACAGCCTGTCTAAAAGGGGAGGTGGAACCAATGGCAACTGTATCTAGGGCAAACTATTAACCCCATATACCTAGCCATCAGGAGAAAGTGTATGTGTGTATGTGTATATATAAATAAATATATATATATATATATATATATATATATACAGTACAGACCAAAAGTTTGGACACACCTTCTAATTCAAAGAGTTTTCTGTATTTTCATGACTATGAAAATTGTAGATTCACACTGAAGGCATCAAAACTATGAATTAACACATGTGGAATTATATACTTAACAAAAAAGTGTGAAACAACTGAAAATATGTTTTATATTCTAGGTTCTTCAAAGTAGCCACCTTTTTGATAACTTATACTATATTAGTATACATTCCATCTCTTCAGGCAGTTGGGATCAAGAATGTGAAAAGTCAGAATAAGACTGCAGACAATGTTTCATTTCAGGATTTTTTTCTCAGAAGTGCCTTTCAGTTGTCTAACTTGGGTTAAACATACCTTAAACAACCTTCTCACAATAAATTACTGGAATTATGGCTTATTCGTCCCATCAAGAGTTTAGGCCTCATTGCTGAAACACGCTTTTTCAGTTCTGCCATTAATTTCCTATGGTATTGAGGTCTGCGCTTGACGATGGCCTCTCCATTACCTTCACTTTTTTGTCCTTAAAGGGAACCTGTCATCACTGAAACACCCCCTGAACTAGAGTAAGTGTTGTATAGTGTAAGTGATGCTGAATCCGAATATGTAAGTTTTATCTTCATACTCACTTCCATTCCGATGCTGTGCTCCC
Organism: Rhinella marina; assembly: GCA_900303285.1. Taxonomy (NCBI): domain Eukaryota; kingdom Metazoa; phylum Chordata; class Amphibia; order Anura; family Bufonidae; genus Rhinella; species Rhinella marina. The sequence goes on along the minus strand of ONZH01020906.1, from coordinate 88,460 downwards.
ACAAACCTGCAGTAAAATGCACTCACTGGACTCTTCTTTGAGTCCTCTACATTATGTGAGTGAGCACTGGAGTCCAGTGAGTGCATTTTACTGCTGGTTTGTCAGAGCACAGCGTCAGAATGCAAGTGAGTACGAAGATAAAAATTACATGTTCGGATTCAGCATCACTTACACTATACAACGCTTACTCTAGTTCAGGGGGTATTTCGGAGATGACAGGTTTCCTTATAAGACATTTTGCCACAAATTTGGAAGTATGCTTTTGGAAGACCTATTTGCACTCAAGCTTAACTTCCTAACTTATGTCTTGAGATGTTTCTTCAATATCTCCATGTAAGTTTCCTTCCTCATAATTGTTACAGAAAATGGGTGTGGAACCACTGCGCCAACTAACTGGTTTGATTTAAGGCTAGACCTAAGGGCGTTATCCTGGCAGTCCCATGGTTTCCACCCTTTAACACCTCCACAGGGATCTGGCCTTCACTGTGGGTGAGCCACCAGGCTGCTACTTTTTGGAATAATTCCGGTGTAGTTGGCAGCTTACCCACAGGGGGCAGAGACAACAATGAGGGATCAGGCAAAACTTGTAATCAGGAAACAGGCAGAGGTCTGAGCAGGTAGAGTTCATGTGTAGCGCCCTCCACCCTGCGTGGTGGTCGGTTGCTACAGCATGTATGTGTTTCTTTATATATTAATAAAAACCAGGAGGCCGGTCGCCTAGGCAACCCCAGAGCCTGGGGAGAGGAAGTGGGAGGAGCTTAGGATAGGAGAAGCAGTCAGTCTACAGGAGAGAGTCTGCTGAAGGAGAGTGAGTTGGTAGTCTCCAGCAGAAGCAGTCCACACAGGGAGTCTGTGAGGAGACTGAAGAAGAAAGTCTTCAGACGGAAGTTAGGAGAGTGCCTGAAGGAGTTAGTGACCAAGCAGCTTGACAGTGCAGGAGGAAAAGAGGCCAAAGCGACTGGTTACCTGAATGTTCCAGTTTTCCCTGCTGTCTCTGAGTCATCCTTTCTGCCACCGATGCGCCTCCCCTCCATAACATCAGTCTCAAGACAAAGGAAAGTGATCACCCCACGATCTCTAACCCTGGGAGTCAGCCCTAGTCAAGGGGGGTTTAACATCAGCGCTGACCCACAACATCCATCTCCCAGGGGCCTGTGTCAGCGCTCGGCCCTATCTAGGCCGAACACCTTGACTGGCGTCATGAACTAGTCCCAAATACCCTTTCCCCTTTTAAAGAGTGTCTGTGAGAGGGCCCCAACCCCTTACCAGAAGTAACCTCGGCCTGGGTGGGCGTCACACATGCATATCCATGAAACAAGTCCGAGGTCAGGACAGGCATCTTAGGGTCAATATAGTAAATGAGCAGTAGTCAGGACAGACAGTGGAGGGTCAGAGTCGATAAATGAGCAGAGGTCAGTACATGGGCAGTCAAACAGAACGTCACACCTTCACTTGGACTAGAAAGCTAGAAAATCTAAAGCTCAGGAACCTCTCCCCAGAGGTGACCAGTCTATAGGTGTCCATGTTTAGGGTGTGCACTGGCCCTGTAACAGATGGTGAGCTTGCGCCCTAGGGAACAAGTGGGGTGGGCCAGATGAATAGCATAGGCTGTGACTACAACAGGGTACACAGAGCTCTGTTGACCGGGCCCACTGCAGGTGGGCAGAGGAGGGCCAGCAGGACGAGGCTGTGGGGAAGAAGGTGAAGCAGTGGCAGGAAAATGAGCGAGCCAGTGCCCGCCTAGAGGAGCAGGAGGGCAGTGGGCACAAGGCTCCATCATAACAATAATGTCATACATTTTGGGAAATGCACCAGTCCTTCCTGTAGCAAAGCATTTTTATTTAAAATACTGTTGTGTGCATTACTATATTATTTTGTAATTCTTGGCCCATTTGACAGATATTCTGGGTTGGAATCCAGCAATGGATATAAAGTGTTAATACAGAATCCAAGCTAACATTCATAGACTGGATAGTAAGCAATTTCCTCTCATGAAAGGTAATTGTAGATTATCAGGTTCTATGAGATGCATACAGATCCTGTAATTAGCACGTATAGGAATCAGAATCACTGTATCTAACTTACAAAAAAAATAAAAATCAGAGCATTTCCATGATGATGGAGTCTCCATTTGGCTCATGTTGTCATCCTCCAAAGCTTATACAATATAAAGTTTGCTGCTACATATTCTACTTATGCCGGTTTAATCAAAAGCATAATAATCAAGGTTATTAACAAAACATTAAGCACATTGGTAAGTGAAGTGATTTCTTGTGTTATTGAATAGCATTCTACCAGGTATCATTATATTAGATTTGTATTGTCACAGGTATTATTATGTCTACAGCATATTTAATCTTTATTTCATAACTGATCCAATACTGGAAAACCTTTTAAAATATTTATTAAGAATTAGGTTTTACAAGGTGTTTATAGAAAGAAATATGAAGCATAGAAGGGATACTGAGTATTTATAGGCCAAGACTGGATATTTTGTACAAGATATATGGTAAGATAAAGCAAAGTAAGAGGTAGGTGATCAGAAGCCTTAAAAAGAAGTTAACTAGAAGTAGTGATATCTTACATCGACTTGCGATATAAGGAGAAAATCTAGCAATCAAGTGGATTTACCAGCATGAGAACTGTAATCAAGGCAGTAAATCAATCTACTTGTCAAAAAGACATATGAAGGATAATATGAAGATATTTTCTAAAATTATACTTTTGTGGTCGAAAATCTGTATGATTAAGTTTCACCTTCATTGTACAGTTGCTCTCCAGAAGTAGGGAGTAAATGACATCCATTTTTATTCAGATGAATCATTAAAATGAAAACAAAAATAAAAATTGCCAAAGAGGAAGCTAAAGCGAGGTGGAGGGTCATCAGCTGGATAAAACGGGATATTTTTAGGCATAGATAATGGTCTAAATTTAGGCTAGCTGGCTTACATTTAGACCAGCAGTGGATGTGCTGTAGTAATGTAGAGGTTGGCGCCAATTCATAACTTGGGGTTATTAAGACCAGAGCCTAAAATGATGGTCCATAGTTTTAAATGTATAAATCACAAGTTTCAATCAGCTCAACTCTTCCTGCTCTATAACATGCTGCCTTAATATTTCACTGCATTTTCTGGCGACAGGTTCCCATTAAAAGAGAAGGCAATCACATCAAGAGTAGTAAATTTACAAATAATACTTCTTCCATGTTTTACTTCCCCTGTCCTTGGAAAAGACAAACGGTTGAGGTCAATAGGATAGTAGGGTTTGGCTGATGGCTCAGAATGAAAGTTATAGAAAATGACACTTACTTATTCATCTCTTCTCTGTTTTCAGCGGCAAAATAAAAGGCCTTGGTCTTCGGATGACTGATCTTTACAGCACTTTAAAAGAAATAAATAGACATAAATATATCTATTTAGTTGGCCTGTCACAGATTAATCCACACAGTTTTGCCATATATCATTGCATAGTTCGGATATTTTCAGACACAGCGGTACCAATTATGGTTATTTTATTGTTATTTTTATATGTAAAAATTGGAAGTGACAGGTGATTTGACTTTCAAATATTTTTGCTTTTATATATTTTTAAAAACATTTTATACTGTGCTTTTTGGAAATATGGGAACCGCTGATGACTTCAATACTGCAATAATACACTTCTGCAATCTATGGGATTTTCACTGCCTGCCTATTATCCTTGCTACGGCAGTTTCCTATAGCAAGCCTGGGACCCCAATCAGAACCCCACAATTTCCCTAAGGGTGCTTTGATTGGGGACAGAAGAAGCCCCTTCTCTCTGACTAACCTCTCAGATGCAGCATTAGCTATTGACTGCGATATCTGAGGAGTTAAATGAACTGGATGGGAGATATATTTGATCATGGCCAGTGCAGCCAGATGTCAGCTGTGTTAGAAAGCCGGCAACTGTCGTGTATGGGGCAAGCTCAGCTTGGGAGCTGCTCCATATATGCCCTATTCATGAATGACAAATATATCCGTCATGTATCGTTACCAGGTATTACGAGAACAGTGATGCCCGTGCCATTGCTTGTGGATGCCAGCTGTATTACACAGTTCACACCCTACTCGGATAACTCCAGTCCTGGCAGTTCAATAGTGACTGCAGCATCTAAGTGGTTAGACAGATGGAGAGAGCTTCCTTTGTCGTCTGATCAGCACTTCCCAAAATACAGGGTGCCAAGTAGTTGTCATGGTGGCTGGGGGCCTAATGAAGACTCTCACGTCTCCCATATTTCTCCCTCTATTACATCCTGCCTCTGGTAGGATGTAATAGACTGTGGTATATATCCCTATATACTGTAATACAGAGGTATTACAGCATATAATACAAGCAATCAAACAACCAAATGTTCAAATTCCCTACAGAGACTAGAAAATGTAAAAAAACCTGTTGAATAAAGTTAGTTATTAAAACTATTTTAAAAACCATTAAGATATTACTCTTTTAAAAAAACCTGTCCCCCAACAATCAGGTATTAATGGCCTATCCTGAGGCTAGGCCATCAATATTGAAATCCTGGAACACTACTTATTTGTGACTTTGAGCAAAAGAATATAAACGGTCACCACCACTTCCATGCCAGCTCTCCAGACACACGGGTTAGTAGGTGAAAAAAGTCAGGCACAATCTCAAGAAAAAGAAAACAATCCATGGCACTCACCGGTCTTCATTAAGTCCATTTATTGAAGTAACAAAAGTGCACAGGGAAAAATCGTATGTAGCAGATGACCATCGGCACTTTTGTTATCTCATTATTTGTGACTTTGCAGGACCTGCTGAATCCCGGAAACCCTGTTCATCCACTTTTGTAATACTACCATATACTGCAGTAGTCTACCTGTGCAGTCTATGGTATAAGCGATCTAATGGTGATATACTTTTCAACAAAAAGCTAGGGATATTTGGCTTGTAGGTGAAATTTCAGGATGAACTTAAAATGCACTCTAACTTTTACAGGTGAACTTAATGTGACCTTCTCTAAACTTTTTAATGCACATGTCCAACTGTTCAGTGTTTCAGTACGTTTTGCACAACTTGCTGTTCTATAACAAGGAACTTAATGGCAAAATACACAACGGATGTGTTGAGTCACCCAATACATTTCCTAGTTCAATTAGAATTGGTATTTAAAAAATCCCCCTCACCCATACTCTTCACATTATAACATCATGAGACCAAGACAACACCTAACAATTGATCAACAGTACCTCGCCATTGTGAGGCGTCAAGCAGGATGTTCTCAGATGGACACTAAGCTTGGAGTGTCACAGAGTGTCACCGGCAGGTTGCAACAGAGATACTGAAAGAGTCACAGAAAGGCATAGAAGTGGACGTTCTTTGGTCACATCCCACACTGATGACCGCTTCATTGTGAACAATGCCCTGCAGAACCAGATGATGAATGCCACACAACTCCAGGAACATTTAAAGGAGGTGAGAGGCACCCAAGTTTCACGTCAGACCAGATCAAACCTTTTAAGTCAGCGAGATCCGCATGCTAGTCCACCAGCAAGGGTACCTGACCACAGGCGCCATCTTCTTGCATTGGCCAGGGAGCATCTACGCTGACCGAGGGACCAGTGGACCTCAATGTTGTTTACTGATGAAAGTTGATTCTCTCTGAGCAGAAATGATGACCGCCAACGATGTTGGAGACATTATTGAGAGTGCTATGCATCAGCCACTGTTTGCCTTCTGTGGTGATGTTACAGTGTGGGCAGGTGTGTCTTGTCAATACAGAACTTCCCTACACTTTGTGAATGCTACAGTGACAAGCCCATACTGCTTGAAAAACATCATTAATCCAGTCATTGTGCCTCTGCGTGAACAACACAGGCCTAATTTCATCTTCATGTACGACAATGTGCCAACTCATTGAGGTCACTTTATTAGAGAATGGCTGCTGGAGACTGGGGTACCTCAAATGGAGTGGCCTGCTCTTTCTCCAGACCTGAATCCCATTGATAACCTAAGGGATCAGCTAAGTCGCTGTGTAGAGGCTTTGTACCCCAGAACCTTAATCACCTGTGGGCTGCCCTTCAAGAAGAGTGGGATGCCATGTCTCCGCAGACAATAAGTCAACTTGTAAACAGCATGAGACGTCGTCGTCAAGCCACATGTCAAGTTTTTGAGACATTGACATTTTTTGTGGAGGTATACAGTACCTACCACTGTTGTTGGCTTTTGTTTCAATACATTGTTTGAGATGAGGAAATCACCATTTCATGCTTCTACTTAAATGCCCTATGTTCATGACATAATATCACTGTAGCACTAACTTTTTATGCTTTCCATAAATTTCACCCGAAAGACAAATATTCCTAATTTTTTGTAATTAGTGTATGTTCAATTCACCTGTGAGAAGGGGTGACTTAAAAAAATTAAAAAGTAAAAAAAAAAAAGTTTTCAAAAATATGAAAAATGAAGTAAAAATTCATATCATCCCCCTGTTCCCATTTTGCAAATAAAAATAAACAAAAAATAGACATAATTAGTATCACTATGTCTCAAAATGCCCGAAATATTAAAATATATCCAGTACGGTGAACTTCACAAAAGAAGACTGCCTGGTCTTCTTGGATTTTGTTAATACCTGAAGAAATTTCAGGTTTTCTGAAATAAGAATTTATTTATTTTTTCTACTAGGAGGAAGAAGCAGCAAACAACAGCAGGCAGTTGCAGCTTAGCCAGTCGCTGATACAAGATGACTAGCACAAGCATCACATAGTAAGTCCAGAAGGACCATGAGAGAGAGCAGAGGGGGCCTATTCTAAAGGCTTGCTTTGATAAATAGTCAGAAGAGGTAGCATCTGAAGCCAGCAGACAGGCTCATTGTGACTGCCATGAGTCCACTCCAGTCCATACTGCCCACCAATGAGTTAAAGAAAAGTCAGAGAGGAGTAGAAGTACCACTGACTATTTCATACTTTTCTCAAACACACTGAGATATAGCAGGAGTTTTAGTGCTAAATGATATACAACCCCAATTCCAAAAAAGTTGGGACGCTGTATAAAATGTAAATAAATGTAAATAAAAACAGAATGTAATGACTTCCAAATCCCATAGACCTATATTTTATTCACAAAAAAATCATAGAACATATCAGATGTGGAAAGTGTGACATTTTATCAGTTTCATGAAAAAAAAAATCATTTAAAAAAAAAAAGCTGGTATGGGGCAACAAGAGGCTTGAAAAGTAAGTGGTAATAATTAATGGCTGTAGGAGCAATTTGCACTGGGTATAACAAGAGTATGTTAAGGTGCAGGGGTGCTATTGTGGCAGAAAATTCTGCAACCAAAAATCAGTTCAATTCACCTTAATGGAGCTTGCAGAAATCCATGTGATTGCTGCCCCATTCAAATGAATGGAACTGATTATAGTCACAGAATTTTGTGCCACAAAATCTGCCACATGTGAAGGCACCCTTAGAGAGACAGAGGCTGTCAGAAGCAAAGATGGGCAGAGGTGTGTAAAAATTGTGGGTGATCTTGTCGTTTGTGATCCTGTCGCACCTAACATATAAGTCCAAAAAAAGACATCTGTCCATCCAGTTCAGCCTGTTATCCTACAAGTTGATCCAGAGGAAGGCAAAAAAACCCCTGTGAGGTAGAAGCTAATTTTCCTCACTTTAGGGGAAAAAAAATTCCTTCCTGACTCCAATCAGGAAATCAGAATAACTCCATGGATCACCTAAATTATCGTTTTTGGGCAGTAGATCATGCTGTCTAATAAACACTGTGCTCATATTAGTAATCATATTAGTGATCCCTCATTCTCATTACTGTAAAGGAGATCGCTAAATGTAAATGCAGCGCTTTATCTCCACTAAACAAACAGCTGAACGCTTCCTTTCCAACAATCGGCTGCTGCTCGGCCCTTGTAAACCCACCTTTAGAAAGGAGTCAGAACTAAGTAGGAGTTGTGTCACTGTTCACTAATTATACTATACATAGTACTACTTGTACTGCCATTCCATTGCTCTCATGTATTTCCACTCCAAATCACCATGGCGGCACCGGCTGGTAGATTACATGATGCTTTGGTGTTAAAATAAAAAAAGCAATGCATTTTTCAGCCAATGCCCAAGGTGCTCCCTGAGTTTTATTTAAGCGTGTGCCCCTGGCAAGCTGTACTAGTTTAGAAGCAGACATAAGCACCTGCTGACTGCTGCTCCACCAAACAAAATGAGGGTCTCCCTGTAATGTGCATTAGTTCCTTGGCTCTCTTTTCCTGCCCTCACCCATCTCTCATCCAATGCAACATCACTATCTGCTCGCCATTCTGCTTCTTATTGTACTTGTACACAATACCACCCAGACATGCTGTGAGAGCCACCTACTCCTTGTTGGTAACCCTCCCCTCCTTCCTTAAAATACTCTAAGCTGCTCTTTGGGCGCCCTGTGGCAACCTTCTGGTTCCTTATGGGCATAGTTGCCAACTGTTGCGAATTTGGTGGGACTATCCCTGATTTTCAGAGACAGTTCTGGCAAACCTGCGCTGTTCCGGGAAAAAATGGGAGTGGTTAACATAATCCCACCCATAAGTGAGTGTTCCCAGGTGGGATTGGGGTGTTCCCAGGAGCAGGACTTATATTCCCCTGATTTTACCAAATGAAACGTTGGCATGATAGCTAGTCTCACTAAAACAGTCTTTTGAGACCTGCCCTTATGGTTACAGCACTTGCTGTAGTTTCAGTATTAGGTTGCCTTCACATGCAAAAGATTTTGTTGCAGAAATTTCTGCAACACAAAATCAGTTCCTTTCATCTGAATGGAGTTTTTTTTTTGGCAGCAAACACACGGATTTCTGCACACCTCATTCAGGTAAATTGAGCTTATTTTTCCAGAAATCTATACAACAAGATCTACAGCATGCAAAGTCATCCTTAAGGCTACCTGCACACGGATTTCCATGCAGATTTATTGTATGTGCATTACTGCACAATATCTGCACCAAAATCCGCAATTTCTAACAGTGTTTTTTGTGTGGATTTGATGCGGTTTTGCCACAGATCTCACTTTTCATTGAAAAGGGTGAAATCAGCAACTAAAACCACAAACAGAATTTGTTTTATTTTGAAATCCACAATACATGTCAATTTCTACCCGGAAAAATTGTGCTCATGAGTGTTCATGAGATTTGTGCAGTCACTTTGCTGGTACTGTAATACGTTCCGGTTTTTCTGCATGGGAATCTACGCATATTCTGAAACGTGTTAGCATTGTTTATTGATAAGAGTATGCATTATTTTGAGCCCACAATTATATGTGCTAAGCAGCACTCTTCTTTATTAGAAAGGTTCCTGAAAAATAAGCTGATGGCAGAGGTTCTCCTGCTGGGTCCCACGAGTGGTTGACTGTTATCTAGGTTTTCCTACCTAAGTGCTTATGCACACAACTGTTGTTTTAGTCTGCATCCAGTCCGTTTTTTTTTGTGGGTCGGATGCAGACCCATTTACTTAAACTGTATGTCTGTCCCACGGCACCCACAAAAAAAAAAAAAAAAAGAAAATGTCCTATTCTTTTTCGTATTACAGACAAGGATAGGACCGTTCTATTATGTAGAGGACATTCTGTTATGCAAAATGCGGAATGCACACAGTTTTCCTGTTGGCTGTGATGGCCCTGTTTACAAGACGGTGTAGCGAATAATAATATAATATATATTGTTGATGCTTCTGTGCAAAATCCACTCATATGCCCCTGGTGTGTCTGTGTGTCAGGCTTCTCTCATGTTTTCTCGTGCATTCACACTTACTTGGCAGTTGTTGTAACTCCTATAGAAGTGAAATGAGTAATTTTGTAGTTTCTGAACAGCATGAGCGCCAGAGGTTGCTGATCCCTGATCTAGTGGCTCAGCACAGCACTGCTCTCTTGTTACAGTAACACAGGCATTAGCTGCAGCCTTGTCGGGAACATTAGGAGAGCTCCAGAATGGCACCCTTAAAGGCTATGTACACCTTTGGGGGCAATTTTCTTTTTATTATCATTGCATTTTACTTATTTTGAGCTAAAAATAATTTTTTCAATTGGTCTTTATTAACAATATGGAATCATTTTTTGTGTACATGGTTGACATGCTCTACTAGCTGCCTGTGGATTTTTGTCAATTCCATCATCTGAGCAGCAGATGGACTTCTTATCTGTGCTCTCTAAGACCTCATAAACACTCATTAAAGCTCACTTCTTATCTTACTGATAGGAATGTAGCTTAAAGGGAGTCTGTCACCTCATAGGCCCCTATAAAGTAGTAAAACAGCCCCATAGCACTTGTTATAAATAAAGTATTGGTACCTTTTGCGCTGTCTTGTGATCTTCAGAACTGCCAAAAACGTACTTTAATTGATATGCTAATGAAGCGTCGGAAGAGCCCGGAGGCGGGGTTTACCGCCTTCGAGCCCGGGCTCCTGTCCTTTTTTAAAGTTATTCCCCGCCCCAGCAACTGCCTGCGCCCGCCCTGCACGTCACCATGGTCCTCCTTCTTCAGCAAGATCCCGCGCCTGCGCCTTCCTGCGCTTGTCTGGACCAGATTTTGCGCCGCTGGACAGGCGCATGCGCACTAGGTACGGCGATGCCGTGCCCAAAGTGGGCATCACAGTGCGCATGCCCCGTCCCGGCGAGAGACTGCGCAGGCCGCGCGGGATCTTGCTGAAGAAGGAGGACCATGGTGACATGCAGAGCGGGCGCAGGCAGTTGCTGGGGCGGGGAATAACTTTAAAAAAGGACAGGAGCCCGGGCTCAAAGGTGGCAAACCCCGCCTCCGGGCTCTTCCGACACTTCATTAGCATATCAATTAAAGTACGTTTTTGGCAGTTCTGACGATCACAAGACAGCGCAAAAGGTACCAATACTTTATTTATAACAAGTGCTATGGGGCTGTTTTACTACTTTATAGGGGCCTATGAGGTGACAGACTCCCTTTAAATAAGTGTTCAAGACCTCTTAGTAGTTTAGGAATAAGGTTTATTAGATGACGGCACAAAGTGAAAGTACCAGTCAAAGACTTAGAAAAGCAGTTAACCTTTTGTGACTAAATAGCTCAATATTTTTAATAAAGGCCAATTGAAAATATGATTTTTAGCCAAAAATAAGTTAAATGCAATCATAAAAAAAATTGACTCCAAAGGTGTACATAGCCTTTAAGCCTCATTTACACATCAGTGTTTTAGTCAGTGATTTCCATCAATGATTGTGAGCCAAAACCAGGATTGGAGCCTCCACAGAGATAAGGTATAAAGCTGCACCTGGCTGATGGAAATCACTGACCAAAACATTGATGCGTGCATGAAAATTTGGAATCTCTATAGTATTGACAAAATGATTACTTTTTACTGTAGTGATCCTTTAAGACAGTTTTCTGGGTGTTTGTAGGCTCTTGGCAATGCTCTGGGTGTGGGTTTGTGTCAGGCATTTTTCTAGAGACTTTTCAATATGAAAAAAATGTCTGAAGGAAACCAGAAAACATGAGACTGCTTTAATATCCATCTAATTAGAACCATATGCTGCTAATTGAGCTTAATTATTTGATCACCAGGAAGGATAATGGTCTTTGATATTCTGAAGCATCGGTGATGATTTTCAGAAACAAAATGTTGCTGATCAAACTGGGAAAGTTTATATGACCATGAATAAACATTCTGCTCTCCATCACACAATTAGTGAATCATATTACACACTTTGTAAGGATAGATCCCCCATTCTGCTGTGTACATGCATAGTCTGTTATGGCAGAGGAACACACTACCAGAGTTCACCGTATCTAGCCACTGTCGGGCATTGCCAGATCCCCATTCACTATAACAGAATCTTGTAGGTTTCTGGCATAAATGCTGGCTTCCTGCCAGAAAAATACAGTAGCATTTCTCTGTCTTTTATGCCTGAACCTGCAAGATCCCATTATAGTCACACTATGTTGCAGTCAGACAGTGTTTCCTAGACTGAACCCATTTGTGTGAATTAGCAAGCACTAAAGCAGTCCATAGACTTGAGGGTATAGCTACATAAAATGACTTTGACAATGCAGTCAAAAAATGCCCAGAATGAGCAAAACATTAAATGAATGAAATATACGTTTTACTGAATCTATTCCCGTATAACTACAACCCCTGGCAAAAATTATGAAATCACCAGTCTCTGAGGATGTTCCTTCAGTTGTTTAATTTTGCTGAAAAAAAACTGATCACAGACATGACAAAAAAATAAAGGCATTTCAAATGGCATCTTTCTGGCTTTAAGAAATGCTAAAAGAAATCAAGAAAAATAATTGTGGTAGCCAGTAACAGTTACATTTTTAGAACAATCACAGGGAATAAATTATGGAATCACTCAATTCTGAGGAAAAAAATATGGAACCACCCTGCAAATTTTCATTACAAACAATAACACCTGCATCAGATTAAATCTGCTTGTTAGTATCCAGGTAAAAAGGAGTGATAACACCTTGGAGAGCTGTTGCAACAAGTGGACTGACATGAATCATGGCTCCAACACCAGAGATGTCAATTGAAAAAAAGAAGAGGATTATCAAACTCCTTAAAGAGGGTAAATCATCACGCAGTGTTGCATAAGATGTTGGTTGTTCACAGTCAGCTGTGTCTAAAACCTGGACCAAGTACAAACAACAAGGGAAGGAGGTTAAAGGCAAGCATACTGGTAGACCAAGGAAGACATCAAAGCGTCAAGACAGAAAACTTAAAGGGAGTCTGTCACCTCCATAGCCCCTATAAAGCATTTACATAGCCGCATAGCACAAATAATGACAAATGTAACTGTACCTGGGGCGCTTTCCTCTGACTTGTAGAAGCTGCAAAAACGTACTTTAATCCATATGTAAATTAGCTGTTGGAAGTGCCCGGAGGCGGAGCTCACCGCCGCGGAGCCCGGGCTTGTCTGCTTTTTTAAACGCCCCTGTCACTGCCTCCGCCCGCCCTCCTCTTCACTTGCGTCCTCCGTCTGTTCCAGTCTCTCCCCGAGCCGGCACATGCGCAGTGGCTACGCCGAAGCCGTGCCCACAATGGGCAATGCAGTGCGCATGCGCCGGCTCAGCATTAGCCTGAAACAGATGGAGGACGCAAGTGAAGAGGAGGGCAGGCGGAGGCAGTGACAGGGGCGGGCAGAGCGTTTAAAAAAGCAGACGAGCGCGGGCTCCACGGTGGTGAGCTCCGCCTACGGGCATTTCCAACGGCTAATTTACATATGGATTAAAGTACGTTTTTACAGCTTCTACAAGTCAGAGGAAAGCGCCCCAGGTACAGTTACATTTGTCATTATTTGTGCTATGGGGCTATGTAAATACTTTATAGGGGCTATGGAGGTGACAGACTCCCTTTAAAGCAATATGCCTTGAAAACAGAAAATGTACAACAAAACAAATGAGGAACAAATGGGAGGAAACTGGCGTCAACGTCTGTGACCGAACTGTAAGAAACCGCCTAAAGGAAATGGGATTTACATACAGAAAAGCTAAAAGAAAGCCATCACTAACACCTAAACAGAGAAAAACAAGGTTACAATGGGCTAAGGAAAGGCAATCGTGGACTGTGGATGACTGGATGAAAGTCATATTCAGTGATGAATCTCAAATCTGCATTGGGCAAGTTGATGATGCTGGAACTTTTGTTTGGTGCCGTTCCAAAGGGATTTATGCAGACGACTGTCTGAAGAAAACATGCAAATTTCCACAGTCATTAATGATATGGGGCTGCATGTCAGGTAAAAGCACTGGGGAGATGGCAGTCATTACTAGAGACGAGCATTGGCATTGCGGATCCGTCCTCAGCTGCATGTAAGTCAATGGGGACGGATCTGTTTGGTATGACACTCATACCAAATGGATCCGTCCCCACTGACTTTCAGTTGGGTGAGGAGGACGGATACGTTTGGTATGAGTGTCATACTAAATGGATCCGTCCCCATTGACTTACATGCAGCTGAGGACGGATCCGCAATGCCCACAGGCATTGCGCAGGGGAGCAGAGCACTACAGTGCTTGTAACGAGCACGTTCGCTCATCTCTATCATTACATCTTCAATAAATGCACAGGTTTACATTGACATTTTGGACACTTTTCTTATCCCATCTATCGAAAGGATGTTTAGGGATGATGAAATCATTTTTCAAGATGATAATGCATCTTGCCATAGAGCAAAAACTGTGAAAACATTCCTTGAAGAAAGACACATAAGGTCAATGTCATGGCCTGCAAACAGTCCGGATCTCAATCAAATTGAAAATCTGTGGTGGAAGTTAAAAAAAATAGTCCATGACAAGGCTCCAACCTGCCAAGCTGATCTGGCAACAGCAATCAGAGAAAGCTGGAGCCAGATTGATGAAGAGTACTGTTTGTCACTCATTAAGTCAATGCCTCAGAGACTGCAAGCAGTTATAAAAGCCAGAGGTGGTGCAACAAAGTACTAGTGATGTGTGGGAGTGTTATTTTGTTTGTTTTTCATGATTCCATAATTTTTTCCTTAGAATTGAGTGATTCCATAATTTATTCCCTGTGCTTGTTCTAAAAATGTAACTGTTACTGGCTACCACAATTATTTTTCTTGATTTCTTTTAGTATTTCTTAAAGCCAGAAAGTTGCCATTTGAAATAGCCTTTAGTTTTTTGTCATGTCTGTGATCTGTTTTTTTTTTTTAGAAAATTAAACAACTGAAGGAACATCCTCAGAGACTGGAGATTCCATAATTTTTGCCAGAGGTTGTATATATCAATCTGCTCAGCTTTTCCTGAAAAAAAAATCTCATCTAAATGTACCCTTTCTGTATTTGTGTACATAAAAACTGCAGCAAATCTGCATCAAGACAGCATAAAAACACATAAATCTGCACTATTTATTGTGCTTTTGAACCTTTGTTATGTGTTTTTGTTGCAGATTTGTTTATAATAACAACCACATTGAAGTCTATGGGGGAAACCACTATATATAAGGCCCAGAATCTAATTTTAAAATCCGATCAATTTCGGCACATAATAAAATCAGAAAAATGTACAAAATCTCATTCACTTTGCTGGTACTGTTTTGCACAGTGGTATTTCCCCCACAAAAATCCACCTGGAAAAACTGCATGCAATCTGCATCATGTGCATTTACCTTTAGACAGCTGCCAGTAAAATATAAACTTTATGCATAAATTAGCCAGCATCTCCATCAAGGCTAGCACATAACCCCCACTACACTGTTCTTCTCTTACTACACTGGACCTTAAAAAGGGGTTTTGAGACGCTATCTCCAAGTGTCAAACCCCCACCTATCCAGGGGATAGGTCATAGTAACATAGTTTATAAAGCCGAAAAAAGACATCTGTCCATCCAGTTCGGCCTGTTATCATCAGTAGGAAAGTCTTGGAAATCCCCTATAAAGAGGTTTTCCTATAATAATTATATTTATTATAATGCCCGCAGGATGCATCCTGAAAAAATTAAAAATTCAGAGTATTCATACTTACCTGCTCCATGCTGCTTCGGTCCTCTGCAGCCTCCATCTTCCAGTCCCCAAACTGTTAACATGTGGCCAGCCATGGGCATGGTCACATGGACTGCTCCAGCCAATGGTTGGCTTCGGTGGTGACGTGCTGCTTGTGGCCACATCACCTCTGAAGCCAGTCATTGGCTGGAGCAGTGCATGTGACCATGCCCACGGTCTGCCGGACAGTGCAGGGATCGAAAGATGGAGACAGTGGAGGACCAAAGCAGCATGGTAAGTATGAATCTTCTTTTTCAGGAAGCAGACTGGGAGCATTACATAAATTATAGTTATTACTGGAAAACCCCTGAAGTTCAGGGCACCTACCATTGATGCTCCTGCATAAACATGATTTTTGCAGTATTTTTAACGCCTGTAATATTGTCATGTTTTTCAAGCATTTTTATGGCATTTTTATTTTGTAACATTTTTAAAGAGAACCTGTCACCACAAAATGCAATGCAATATGTATGCAGCATGTTATAGAGCAGAAGGAGCTGAGCAGATTGATGTATAGTTTTATAAGAAAAGATTCATTAAAACTTGTCATTAATACATTTATATTGCTGTTTCTGATTTCAGTGGTCACATGAGAGTTATTATCAGTGACAGCTATCTATGTATATACACTTACAGAGAGAATGCCGATAACATCTCCCACATGAACTACTGTATGATATCAGAAAGATTGTCGATTTAAATGCATATATTACATGTTTTACTGAATCCTTCCCAACAAAAATATATATTAACCTCCTAAGTAAATAACATAATTTTATTATGTGGGTCACTACAATGATGATAATACCACATTTCTATATATTTTTTTACTATTTTTCCTTTTTTCCTTCTTTATACATGGTAGTTGTAGGGAGCAAAGTAGTATAGTTTATACGCGGTTACCACACCTCTTACTCACGGTTTTCCTTTCCTTCTGAAGGCTGATGTTAAGCCGTAGGTTATAGGGGGAGTAGGGGGGCTGCGTGCTTCTTATTTGGATGGAGGAGATGTTGTCCTGGTCCAGATGCGTTTCGGTGTCCACCTGACACCTTCCTCTGATAAGATATCTGACAGTATGGCATCTACTCAATCCTAATAAGGAGCACGTGGCCCCACTACTCACCTGGTGCGAAGTGAAACTGGCTTAGTTGCCTATAGCAACCAATCAGCTTCCACCTTTCATTTTCCAGAACTCCTTTGGAAAATGAAAGGATCGATCTCATTGGTTGCCATGGGAAACTAAGTCAACTTTCCTTTGCACCAATTTTGATAAATCTTCCCCCATGTGTTAGGCCACTTACACAGGTTAAATGGGGACAACCCCTTTCATAGCCCAGTAATGAGCTTGACTTTGTTAAGAAGAAAACTTGAATTGCACAGGATGGGAATTATAAGCCCCACTAGCAACTTGCCCATGATTTCATAAAAATCCATGCCTGAAAACTGGACTTATCAAAGCCCTTAGTGTAAGTAAGTGTAACTGTCATGTTTTCATAAAAAAATAATTTTTGCATATGTTACTGTTGCTGCAACATTATATCTCAAGATGGCTCCTCTACTAGTTCTCTGAGGCCAAAACTGCTTTCCCTCAGTTCACATACCCACTTGCTGTAGCCAGCAGCTTCCTGCCAGCCAATCAGATTGGATTACTGAGAGGCATGCCTCCACACTCTGAAGCCTAATTCAGGCATGCAGTGTGAAGGACCACCCCTCTGTCTTCTGTTTACGATTAGCCGGAGACAGATGAGCCTAGCAACAGTCTCTTAAGGGACCAGTGGAAAGATACAGGAGACATTAATGAAAGCTGTTATTATAGGGTAATTACAGATCTATTGACAATAAACTGACAGACTAACTTGGGTATACATGCCTAGTTCTAATGAACTAGCAAATAAAACAAATATGACAGTTACACTTTTAACTTCTCATTGATAGGGTTCTAAACTTTCCTGGATTCCTTATATCTTGTCCAGCTTTCCTTGAATCAGATATATACTTCTTGGAGCCTAGTACACATATCAGAGGCGTTTTGGGGATAACTATTCATGACCACTATTCCTGTCACTGTCTCACAACACACTTCAAACAACCATCTCAAAACAACTTTTCTAAGTTTTAGAAGAAAGTTATGTATAGGAGTGGAGAAAGTAAAATAGAACTCAAACTTTTCTACCCTGACGGTAGAAATGTTTGATGATCTATATGAGATCCCCTTTAGGCTTTTTTCAACTGAGTGATACAGATTGTGTCAGGATTTGTTCTGGGAAAAACGGATGGTTTTGCACACAAGTTCAGTCAGTTTTGTTTTCTGTAATTGAGTTCAGTGTGTGCATATTTTCAGTTCAGAATGTATTTGGATTGCATCCGTTTTTCATGCGGGCGAAGAATAACAATCTACATGTCCTAACAACCATCAGTGAAAAATGCAACGCATCTAGATGACATCCGTTTTTCATGCAAGCCTCATTCACTTCTGAGCCAGGGCTGTGTGAAAAACACGCAATGTAGAATATGCAGCAATTTTTTCCTGAACGGCAAGATAATGTGTGACACATCATGTGATACATCATCAGACAGAGCCATTGAAATAAATGAGTCAGGATTCAGTCTGGATGTTATGCGGTCCTTTCACACATCGCATGCAGATGAAAAACTCGCTAGTGTGAAAGAGCCCTTATGGGCTGTATGAAATTTGTCACTTTTTTTTACCAGTAAAGATAATACAGATATATATATACAGTATATATATATATATATATATCTACCTGTGGTTTTTGCTGCATTTTTTGCAAACAGCGCTTTTTCTTCATACCCTTTTCTTCATGCACTTTTGAAAAGAAGCCAGTAAGGAAAAAAGTGACACCTAATTAACATAGAGGCCAGGAGCACAAAAAAAGTTTGTGTGTATTGTTTTTGATATTTCCCAAAGACCTTCAGCTAACATTTGGAGCTGGTATTTTTATCACAAAAATGCACCAGAAACACAAGTGTAAAAAATGTCACTAAAAATGCAGAAAAACCCCAGCAGAAAGCTATGTGTGAAAGGACCCTCAGTGACGTAAGTAAATATTTTTGGACCATAAGTAATCTGTTGTAAAAATAGAGGTTCATAATTGTATAAATTAAATTACTGCCATAAGCAACTCGTCTTATGAAAACAACAGTACTGACATCCATAACATCCAATCCACTAAATAGAGCCGGGGCTACACAGCGACTTGTCAGCAACTTGATGTTGTGTGATTTGTTACAGAAAAACCTTAGCCAAGTCATAGCATGACGCATGTCGTGTTGCCTGCGACTTACTGTAAAGTCAATAGAGTAAAATATGCGTGAGACTTGCGACCAGCCACACAATCCATCAGGTCTGGATTTTTTGTGACTATCACGTGTCACACAGCAACACCACTGACAAAAATTATATCCAATATCAAGCGACCAAGGATATCTGTATAGTAGTGCAGCCCAAGAAATGAATGGGGTGACAACATGACAACATTGAGGCAGACCTCTGACCTCAACCCTGCTCGATTTTTTTCTTTACAACTATCTCTAGTTGCGGCAGCTTGCGAGTCGCTCTTCTACCCCATTCATTTCTGGGGCTGCACTGCCACACAGTGATCCTTGGTTACATGACTGGTGTCATGGCCAAGACTGCTATTTAACCCCAGCCTTAATGTCCAAACCTGTTCTGAAAAAAATAAAAGCTGGAACACTGATATTTTTAATTCGGACTGTATTTCACATTGCACTGTACATATTTTGGCTACCATATGGTGCCACATTACTTGATTATGAAATATTCGCACACTGCTGATACACACAAACACGCGCTGCTAGCTTTTTTCTCTGCTTTGCTGTAAATGTGATCCTACATGTAATTAACACAATCATAACAATTACAGGCTACTTGACAAAAACTAGATGGTTTTTAACTATGTGTTGATATGTGAAACCACTAATTTAGAATAATGTGTAATAATGTCTACCTGGAACACACTGATAATTGTTACACACACTGCAGATTTTGTTGGAGAAATGTCCGCAGCAGAAAATTGGTTTCATTCATTTGAATGGAGTTGAAAGCCCCATTTAGGTGAATGGAACTGATTTTCAGTCAGGGAAACTTCTGCAATGAAATCTGCAGCATGTGAGTGCACCCTTAAATCATATTTCATAAAGGTAGACATATACATAATAGTAAAAATTTATATATATTTTTCAACTCACTATTTTTTCTTGCTTTCAGTGGCAGGATTCACAATGAACTCAGAAAGATTGATGAAACCTTCCGCTTTTTCAGCCTGTAATGTATAATTATAGATATTATAGCAGCTGGTTAATGTTATTTTTTAGCATTTGCATAATATGAATTTATTTATTTTTGCACTATTTAATTGTCAATATATGATTATAAAATAATGTAAATAGCTAAATTATTCAGTCTCACTTCAGGGAGAGCACTACTGCAGCCGGACACTTCCTTTGCCAGTCAGGGGAATGTCAGCTCCAGTAAGCAGGAGAGCAGGGCAGGCCAGACAGGTGCTGTTGGTGGGAGACTCAATTATTAGGAGTACAGAGAGGGTTAGGGTAATCCGTCACAAAGACCGGGATCGTCGAACGGTGTGTTGTCTTCCTGGCGCTCGAGTCCTACCAATCGCGGATTGGTTTGACAGATTACTGGGAGGGGCTGGAGAAGATCCAGCAGTCATCGTCCATATTGGAACCAATGAAAAAGTTAGAGGTGGTGGAGCATCCTTAAAAATTATTTTAGGGATTTAGGGCATAAGCTTAGGGCAAGGACCTCAAAGGTAGTGTTTTCCGAAATACTACCTTTACCACGAACCACACAAGAAAGGCAGCGGGAGATTAGGGAGGTAAACAAGTGGCTCAAGAACTGGTGTAGGGAGGTGTGGTTTGGGTTCCTGGAGAACTGGGCCGAATTCGCTGTTGGCTACAGGCTCTATCGTAGGGATGGGCTGCACCTCAATGGGGAAGGGGCAGCTGTTTTGGGGGAGAAGATGGATAGAAGGTTGGAGGAGTGTTTAAACTAGGGACTAGGGGGGAGGGAAATTACATAACAGGGGAAGATAGTGCAGATAGAGACCTGGGGCAAGGTAAAGGAACTGGGGGAGGAATGGAAGGAGGGACTAGAACAGGTCATAAGGAAAGGTGTAGGGTAAAAAATATACATAAACCTCTTAATTGTATGTATACTAACGCCAGAAGCCTGACTAATAAAACTGGTGAACTAGAAGTAGTGATGTGTGAGGAGGACTATGACATAGTGGGAATAACTGAGACATGGCTGGATGATAGCTATGACTGGGCAGTTAACGTACAGGGTTACAGTCTGTTTAGAAAGGATTGCCAAAACCGCAGAGGGGGAGGGGTCTGCCTTTATGTAAAGTCCTGCATAAAGCCCACACTCCGGGAAGATATAAGTGAGGGACATGAACATGTGGAGTCACTGTGGGTAGAAATTCATGGAGGCAAAAACAATAATAAAATACTAATAGGAGTTTATTATAAACCACCTAATATACCAGAGTCCACAGAAAATCTACTTCTAAACGAAATAAACGAGGCGGGAAATCATAATGAGGTCGTTATTATGGGGGACTTCAACTACCCAGATATAGACTGGGAAACTGAAACCTGTATATCTAATGAAGGAAATAACCAAAGACAAGTTTCCCAACTGGTTCATGACCCGACTAGTGGGACAGCCATACTGGACTTAGTATTAACCAATAGACCTGACAGAACAACAGATGT
Source organism: Rhinella marina (assembly GCA_900303285.1). Lineage (NCBI taxonomy): Eukaryota > Metazoa > Chordata > Amphibia > Anura > Bufonidae > Rhinella > Rhinella marina. Next base: position 67,187 of record ONZH01020906.1, on the reverse strand, counting down.
GCAGAATGGGGGACACCTGGGAAATAGTGACCATAAAATAATAACCTTCAAATTTTCATTCAAAAGAGTGTTTCTTCAGGGAGGAACAAAAATACCAAACTTCAAAAAAGCAAAATTTAGCCAACTAAGAGAGGCCATAGGCCTAACTAACTGGTACAAAGTCCTCAAAAATAAAAATACAGCCACAAAATGGGTTATTTTTAAAAGCATCCTAATAGCTAATTGTGAGAGCTACATACCTTATGGGAATAAAAGGTTAAGGAACAAGAAAAAACCAATGTGGATACTCCTGCTCCCGGAAAATGACCCATCAGATGCAGTGGGGTTAATTGTCCATAATCAGAGTTGTGTAACACAGAAGTCACCCAACCGCTATGGTGCCCGATCAGCTCCTGTTACAGATGATCCAGCAGCCTAATCTGGCATAAATGCTGACTGTCGGCCAGACCAAAACTGCTGTATGCAGTGATATTTGTCTGTCTGAAACCCAGCATTTATTCTGGAAAGCAGACAGATCCCATAATAGTCAATAGGGATCTGGTAGTGATCAGTTGAATCTGGCAATGCCAGATCCGATGAGCTCTGGAAGGCTGTTTTCTGTCACCAGAGCTATGAACGTAGCCTAGTAGATTTGATCTGCAGTATCTAGATTTGAAGACTAGACAAGGCCTGCAGACAATGAATTTGAAAATCAAAAAGGAAGCTAGGTTATACTCTTACAAAGTTAGATAATAGGTCATAGAAAAATAAAATTAGGAGGCAGTTGGAATATTTTTTCTTTAATTTTAACTGCATATATTTTATGTACTTATTAAGCCTGTTCTACAATGAAAGAAAACAGAAAAAAGGAAAAGAAACAGACTTCATATTCATTATAAAATTTGACATATTTCCAACAATTTCAAGAACATTCAACAACTCTAAGATGTGCAGAAAAAGAAAATCAGATATGTACAATGACAATAGCCCGCAATGCAGGACTGTAATTTTGCCTTAAACTTAAAATATGTACGGTAATACTTTATGTCAGTTACTTAGCAACAAAATGTCATGGGCACTTGCAGCATTTTGCTTCACATTAACATTTTTCTTTCTTCCACTTTTGTGATCAATGGTCTATGATTCTATGATTCTATAATTATCACTTTTTTCATAAAGTTTTAAAATTAAGCTGCTGAAGGCAGTTTTATGACCTACACACATTGATCACACAGACATCACTGAAGGATGTTGCTGATGGATACAAATATATCTGTTTATAAAGCTTTATTTTTTATAATGTAAATGTTTCAAAATAGTAATAGGTTGTTTCATATTGAGTTCTGCATTTTTCCAGATTCTCTATATGTAGCACCCGTGTGAAATATAGTCCAAATTATTATAATAGAAAAACATGAAGTTATATGTACATCTAACTTTTATGACCTCCAATTCTAAATCCTTTGCAGCTAAAACAGTTCTCACTCTTCTCAAAAGGTTTTCTGGTTTTGACGTGTATCTGTGGGAAATTTTACCCATCCGTCCTGAGGAGTATTTGTGAGATCAGATACTGATGTCCTTTTATTAAAATTGGTCCTTTTATCACTTTAAATAAGAAAATGTATATACCAGCTGTACATATATAATTATATACAGAAGATACTCAGGTTATACCAGGAACTCCTGCAGATTGCTAGTTAGGAGGTCACTTTTTTCCCAGAGTGGGGTAACCCAGGCTACAGCTTCACCCATCGTGAGCAAGATCAGGTCGGTAAGAAATTAGTACAGTTGCCGCTAAAAGGCGATCTAGTACACTGAATGATAAACCATCGTAATAGCTTAGGGTCCCATTTACAGTGAGGGGGAAATGGCAGACAAAACCTGGAAATGCCAATGGCTGTGGCACATAGAGGTGTTAGTGCAGATGCTGTGGCTGGAGGTTATGGTACTGCAGCGGCTGTCGTCAAGGCATCTAGGTGAGCAGAGATATTGCACATGTATGACAGAACTTGGTCTTGGCAACAATGGTAATCCTCAGGCAGAACTATCTGGGGTGGGCCAAGTGGGTTTCATGGCCATAGCCCAAGCTGTAACGATCAATGGGTGTGGAACCACTGTGTCAACCAACCAGTTTGACTTTGAGCTAAACCTAGGGACTCATTCACAAAACAGTATGTATGGGTCTGCATCCGTTCCGCATCCATTGTTCTTTTTCGTGACCCCACAAAAAAGAAAAATAATGTCCTATTCTTGTCTGAAATCGTGGACAAGAATAGGCATTTCTATAATGGGCTACCCATTCCGCAAATTGCAGAAAGCACATGGACGTCATCTGTGTTTTTGCTGATTGCAAAACACGGTCTGGTCATGTGAATGCACCCTAAGGGGGTTACCCTGGCAGTCTCTGGTGAGAAAAGTTGATGTCTATAATCAAAGACATATCATTTAGGTCAGTGGGTTTCTAGAGTATCTGCCACCTCCCCTGACGTGTCTGTTTTAGTAAATTGGATTCCAGAAAAATTATAGATAACTTCGTTCCACTTCCCATTTCAACAGTCTGATACTTTCAATGATTATTGACCCCTGTTACTGTGTAGGGGCACAGCCGTTTGACACAGGAATTGGTGATACCTATTTGTAAATAATGGCACAAAAAGATGGGATTAACTGTGGAAGTGGAATGACAGGGCTGCCAAGGGGAAGACCACGTTTGTGGCATTTTGAAGCCTATGGTCTAGTTAATCTACCATTGACTGAATTCATTGATTTCTGTTGGACCAGCCAACCATCCATTGTGTATAGGGGTTTCCTGACTTTGTCTCAACAAGAGAGGTCAGAGAAAGAAGGTTGCGGCATGTTGGATTTCACCTGGGGGTTAACACTTATTTAAAGCACTATATCATTCACCCACTCATGCTGCCTTCACCTTAAAAACATCTATAGAATCCGCCCTTTCTTACTGTGGAAACAATAAAAACTGTCATTGTTGCTCAGATCTTTTCTCGGCTTGATTACTGTAACTTATTACTAATTGGTCACCCCCTCACCAGACTCTCCCCTCTCCAATCTGTCCTGAATGCAGCAGTCAGATTAATATCAGTCTAACCACTACTCTGATGTCTCCATTCTATACCATTCATTGCACTGCTTGCCCATACAGTAAGTATATGATTCAATTTAAAATTCTCACTGTTACCCACAAAGCTCTCCCTGGAACTGCACGTCTCTACAACTCCTCCCTAAATTCTGTCTACCGCCCTACCTGTGCTCCAGTTCTTCCAACTTACCAATTTAGACTTACAACTAACATCCACCATAATCCGAACCGCTCACTCCCATCTCCAAGACTTATGAGCTGCACCAGTTCTCTGGAATGCCATAACCCAAGCAATCATGTTAATTCCCAACCACTTCCCGTCCGCCCGTTGACTATGAACGTCCGGGAAGTTGTTAAGTATCTCTGAATGGACGTTTCTGAACGTCCATTCAGAGATAGCAGCTCAGCTGCACGCTAATCGTGCAGCTGCGCAGTGCGGTACCTGCTGTCAGTGACAGCAGGGTACCCCAAAGAGAAGGCAGGGACTGTTCCCAGGGGTCCCTGCCTTCTAGATCGCTGAATACACAGCGCTCACCGAGGGAGCGTGCAGGAGCTGCCAGGTCTTTCATAGACCCGATCAGCCCTGCACTGAGGCTGTACAGCATAGTATTATGCTGTGCAGCTTCTCTGGGGGCTGTATTTCCTCTGTAACTGGGGCTACTATGTCAGCCCAGTTACAGGAGAAATCAAGTGTAAAAAAATAAATAAATAATAAAGTTAAATGTCCCCCTGAGGTCTTGTATGACCTTATGGGGGACACAAAGTGTAGAATAAAAAAATAGAATAGAGTATTATAAAAAAAAAAAAATCACATATGAAAAAATTATTTCCCCCCAAATATGTCACAAAAAAATGTTAAAAATAAAAATAAATAAATAAATAAAATAGATATATTTGGTATCACCGCATCCGCAACGACCGGCTCTATAAAAATATCACATGAACCGCATAAAAAAAATCTAATAAAAATTATGCCAAAACAGCTTTTTATTTGTCACCTCACCCACCAAAAAACATAATATCAAACAATCAAAAAGTCGTATGCATCCCAAAATTGTAGCAATAAAAACGTCACCTCATCTCGCAAAAAATGAGCTCCCACACAAGATCATAGCCAGAAAAATGAAAAAATATGGCTCTTAAAAAATTGCAACACAAAAACATGATTTTTTTTTTCTAAAAATGCTCTTATTGTGTAAAACATAAAAAAATAAAATAAAACATAGACATATTTGGTATTGTTGTGTCCGTAACAACTGGCTCTACAAAAATATCACATGATCTACCCCATCAAGTGAACGGTGTAAAAAAAAAAAAAATAGAAATATTACCCCTAAACTGCTTCTTTTGTGACTTAACCTCCCAAAAATTAGATTAAAAAGTGATCAGAAAGCCGGATGTAACCCAAAATGGTGCCATTAAAAAGCACAGCTTGTCCTGCAAAAAATAAGCCCTCACGCAGCTCAGTCCGCAAAAAAATTTAAAAGTTATCGCTCTTAAAAACCATGACAGAAAATTCCATGTTAGAAAATGCAGATGCTGCTCCTCCCCTTCTAAGCCCTGGCGTATCCCCAAATAACAGTTTACGACCACTGTGGGGTGTTTCTGCAAACTGCAGAATCGGGGTAATAAATATTGAGTTTTGTTTTGTTGTTAACCCTTGATGTGTTACAGGAAAAAAATGATTAAAATGGAAAATCTGCAAAAAAAGTGAAATTTTGAAATTTCAGATCTATTTTGCTTTAATTCCTGTGGAATACTTAAAGGGTTACCAACAATTCTAAAACCAGTTTTGAATAGTTTGATGGGTGTAGTTTCTAAAATGGGGTAATTTATGGGTGGTTTCTATTATGTAAGCCTCACAAACTGTCTTCAGAACTGAACTGGTCCTTAAAAAAGTTGATTTTGCAAAAATTGCGTCTAAAATTCTAAACCTTCTACTGTCCTAAAAAATAAAATGACACTACCAAAATGATGCCAACATAAAGTAGACATATTGGGAATGTCAATTAATAAGTATTTTATGGGGTATCACTCTTAAAAGCAGAGAGATTCAAATTTAGAAAACAGTGAATTTTTTCAAATTTCCGTTAACTTTTGGATTTTTTTATAAATAAAATTAAAACATATCGACTCAAATTTACCATTAACTTGAAGTACAATGTGTCACGAGAAAACAGTCTCAGAATCGCTTGGATAAGTAAAAGCTTTCCAAAGTTATTACCACATGAAGTGACACATGTCAGATTTGCAAAATTAGGCCTGGTCAGCAAGGGGTAAATGGCCCAGATATGAAGTGGTTAAAGGAAATCTGTCACATGATTTGAGTGGTTTAACCTAAAAGTATGGCTGTGTTCAATAAAGTACCTTCTCTCCAGCTGTAGTCTTCATTCTTTCATTATTTCCGTTATTCTGATATGCTAATTTCTTCTGAAGGGGCCCAGAGGGGCGTTACTATCGATAAAGGGAGCCCAGTAACGCCTCCTGTGCCCAGCCCACCTTCTTACTCATCTAAAGCACTCCTCTTCAGGGCAGGAGTAACGCCCACATTAGCATGCTTGGCCGCCGCCCCCATCGGCAACGGCACGGCAGCTCTTGAAATCACTCCTCCAGCTGCCTGATTCTCTCCTCAGAAATCTCGCGCAGGCGCAGTACCGCCCGCTGCCTGCACGATAGTAATACCTATCAAGGCACTGGCTTCAAAAGCATCACTGAGCATGCGCCGAGCCCAGTGACGTGCCAGCTGTGCTAAGGCCTATCAAAGAGGGAGCAGAGGCAGCTGGAGGAGTGGTTTCAAGAGCTGCCGTGCCGTTGCCGAGGGGGGCAGCAGCTAAGCATGCTAATGTGTCCGTTACTCCTGCCCTGAAGAGGAGTGCTTTAGATGAGTAAGAAGGCGGGCTGGGCACAGGAGGGGGGCATTACTGGGCTCCCTTTATCGATAGTAACGCCCCTCTGGGCTCCGTCAGAAGAAATTAGCATGTCAGAAAAACGGAAATGAAAAGAAAAGCACAAGTCCAAAGAAAGAATGAAGACTACAGCTGGAGAGAAGGTACTGTATTGAACACAGCCATACTTTTAGGTTAAACCACTCAAATCATTTGACAGATTTCCTTTAATCTGACTCTTCTCTTTTCACTCCTTCCTCCTTCAACCTTATTCATCAGAGCATTATGATCATCTAACTGTGTCAACCACTGATGACTGGCTCATGCAGATTTATACCTACTCCTCTATTTTTTGTTCGGATTGCTGGACCATTGTACAAACAAAGTACTTGTTACCTTCTGAGTCACCCCTATTTTCTCTTAGATTGTAAATTCTTACAAGCAGGGCCCTAATCCCTGCTGTTTTAACAGTTAATTAGTTGTTGCTATGTAATGTATGATTTTGTTTGTACATGAACCTGATTGTACAGCGCTGCAGAATATGTTGCCGCTATATAAATAAAGATTATATTTATTATTATATATGATAACACAGGCACATTGCTGGTCATCTGTATATTGTTATCTATGTACAATGCATTTTTCACTAAGGCAAATAGCTGCACAAACTTTTCACTAAGAACATTCCCTTGTTTCCATAGATACCACTCTATCTCTGTAAATATATTTAAATCTGTTCTTTTTGTCCCTAAATGTTCCTGAAGTGAAATTACATATTTACAGAAGTTGTGATAGATAGAACATGCATTTAAAGTGTAACTGCATTTTGGAAACTACTTTACACAAATTAATAGAAAATCTCTTAAAGGGGAGTGTATTACCTATAATTTTTTCTGTCAGTTAAAAACCACATAGTGATGTATGTTATTTTTTTCTAATCTGTTTTTTTCTGCTTGTAGATTTTTTTTTTTTAATGCTATTATCGATGCTAGATTATGGGGGCAGCAATCTTACCTGAGCTGTTGTTGACAGCATACTTTATAATACCCCCTAAATATACCTCACATACAGTATAATGCCCTCTATGTGTGCCTTCAAACAGTATAGTTCCCCCTACATTTGTTCCTCACACAGTATAGTGCCCCTTACATGTGCCCCTCAAACAATATAATGCCCGATCCCGATGCATGTTCCAATAACTCCCATGAATGTCTGGTAGCTCAAGTGCAGCAGGCACAATAATGTCACTTCTTCCTGCAATACACCACTGGTCGCAGAGTGAATGGTGAAGCAGAGAGCTGAAGGCTATTGTATTCAACTGCATCCGTGTATTGAGGACGTGGACCCAGTTAAAATAGGTGCCACTGCTGGGATGAACCAGCTGCCAGGGGCAGAAGGAAATCTCCCAATCACTGGTACCCCATGCAACTGCATTGTTTGTTTAGTAGCCAAAACTACCACTGATGACTAAAGGTTTTGGAGATCTATGGGTACAATGCCAGACTTATTGAAAGACGTTAGAAATGTATGGGCTTATCCATACCTCCCAACTGTTTGGACAGTTAGAGAGGGACATTTATGGTTCATTGTGTGCAAGTCCATTTTTCCTGTATATCTATACACTTTAATAGTTTTCTTAGTGCACAATACCACAAAAATGATCTGAATATAGACGTTTCTAAAATCCAAATTGCATCAAATAATGAAATAATATACAAGGTGGGGTCAAATATACAGATAGTAACCAGATACTTTCTTGATCTATCACTTTCTTGATCAATATTGTAAATATAAATCTATACCTCCGATCAAAAAGAGGGACATTTAAGGAGAAAAGAGGCACAGAGGGACTTGGGTCCAAAATAGGGAATGTTCCTCCAAAAAAGGGATACTTGGGAAGTCTGGCTTATCTATATAAACATATTGACCACAACAATTCATGGTGGACGATGGACGGGGTACAGACAAACAGGAATTCATTTTAGTAATTTCCTATTAATAGCAAATTTCTGATACAAAATTAAGCATCCATTAATGTGTGCAAAAATACCACTTGTCATAGTATAGATATTATCTGTAAGACCCACAGAACTTCCTGTAAAGCATCAGCAAAAGCAACTCATTTCCTGCTGACCCCAGCTGATTCCTCCTTACGCTGTGCACTGTAAAAACGAATGATGCTGTAGGTCCAGATGACACTTTACATATCCCATAAAAGATATTATATGTCATAAGATGGCTATGGAGAGAAGAAAACTTGTAATAGTGGAAAGGAATTATTATTTTAATCTTTTTTTCTTTATTTGTATTGAGTGGTTACATTGGTTTCCATGTGTCTCAATATAACAGCATTGACTGTCACCAGGATCAACCCTATTAAACCAGGCATATAGCCTGGTAGGGTTGATATAGCTGAGTATAACACATAAAGTCTAGCGCTGTCAATCTAAGGGGGTCATGTTTGGAGCATCAGGGGTATCAAAGAGCAGTGCACAAACCACACAAGCCTACCTCTTGGTGCTCCAATGGCTCATTTGCATAAAAATAAAAGGGTACATTTCTCCACAATGCCGACACCTACAAAAATAATACAGGTATTGTTTTACTCAACTACATCGACCCTGCCAGCCTATATGTCTTGTTTAATAGGGTTGATCCTGACAGAGCCTGTTTAAGGAGGATGTAGATGAGAAGAATACTAGGGGTGTAAACGGTTTATAAATTAAGCTGGTTAATCACTTTGTCATAGTGTAACATAGTGTATTTATACATAGGTATAGATTTCAGCATTTGCTTCTGTATGCTTACACTTACATGGCAATAGATGGAAGTAACCAGAATGAAACCATCATTTCTTTACATTGCTGGACTGCATTCAGAAAACTGGAAATCAGGGATCAATAGAAACAAGGCTTCTATTATATACTTGTTTTAATGAATAAACAGGTTTCTGTATAAAATGCTTAGAGCCACTTAGGATTTCTACTGGAACTGCAGACATGTAAAAGCACCTTAGAGACATAGGACAGATTTATTGTCATGTGCCGGTCATCTAACAGTCTGTGCATCTATACTTATATCTATGCCAGTCCCACGCTCGCATAGACTTCAGTGTTCTTTTATGCCAGAAAACTGGTGTAGAAGATGAAAGATGTGGCGGGACCACAGGCCCCACAACACCATGTTTTTTTTTTCTGGGAAATTGGCAGAGAAACAACAGTTTTCAACGTTTTTGCGCATGTTTGTTGAAAAAGTTACAAACACAGAATTTGCAATTCAAGAAAACTGGCAAATATTTATGATAAAAGGCTCACATACTCATGCTTTTAGAGACAGGATGTGATGAAATGAAAAGAAACCATAGGTTGGCTGGCAGTTTGGTTGTATATTGTGTAAGACAAAGATACAAGACTAGAAATAATTTTGTCATCTTCTGAGTTAAAATTTCGGAATATTCCTAGATTGTTTAATGGCTGTGCAGTGCTTGTTCTAAAGATCTGCCAGTGTTACATGTAAGCTTGACAGTGGCAAAAATCTGAAATACTATCTGTACTGTAGGATGTTAGTTTAAGCAATTCAAAATTGCCTGGCAACAACAGACAAATTCTTCTGTGTACTGATGTTGTGTCATGTAACCTCCACTCATAAGAGTGGAGGACACATGACGTGATGTCCCTACACAGAAGAGTTATTAAGTTGATGTTATCTTGCAACCCCAGACAGTAGTAGCATAAACAATATTTATTTTACTGCTGAAGTTAGTAGATTGAGAGAATAACAACCACACCTACCCTATTTATATTTATTTACACTATTCAAATACATATCTACCAATTATAGTCTGTCAACACATTATAAAAAACATCCAAAGGATGTTTTTTACAAGTTGATTCAGCAAGTTTTATGCTTTTTAATTATGCCTGCTTTATTCAGCGGTGCCCTGAACATTTGGGTGCAATAGCACTTGCAGAATCACATTACTACATGCATCATATGGAAGCTATTTATTAATGAGTCTTAGATCAGTGGCCGGTATCTGCCACTGCTCTGCTGTCTCGGGCTTGCATGGGGGCGTGGCTCGACTCACACTCCTGCCCTTTTTCCAGTGGTCAAGACCCACTGGTCTTTCCCTGCATTATCCCAACCCCAGAAGTCGTCTTCTTCCCTACCTGGCCACAGCCTGCCTCTTGACATCAATACTTCTTCCTTCTACACATAGGACAAGTGCACACTCCCTCTGGCTCTTAAAGTGCCAAAGCGCATGCACCCTTATTCACACCAGCACTGGTCACCCTTGGGTACTGACCAATAGGTTGTCTAGCTTGCTAATATCTGCAAGGATGTGCTTTATCAATTTGTCTGCCTGTATACCAATTTCTATCTGATTCCTTGATTCTGACCCTCTTCTGCCTGATCTGATCTGGCCTGACCTTGACTGCCTGCCCAGATTGGATTGGTCGCATTCTGCCTGCCATGACCTTGGCCTATCTCTGACCACAGTTTTGCCTGCTCCCTTGGTGCCAGGCACCAGTGTCTCTGACCCCAGTGGGTGAGCTGCCAATCACACAAAGACTATTCCAGGAGGTAGCTGCCTGGTGGTTCCCCTGCACTGAATTTCAGATCCCTGTACAGCAACGCCTTTAGATTTAGCCCAAAGCCGAATCTGTTGATACAGTGGTTCCACGCCTGCTATAACAAAGGAGTCTGTCTGGTGACAGAAATTCTTTTAAATTCCACAAGAACAAGGGACCTGGCCAGAGAATGTGTAATATTTGACATACAACTTCATCTAAAAGCTTTGGGAGGTGTATGCCTTTGAGACTGATGCTGGGGTTGCTAAGATAATACAGATGTTTTAATGGGTTAGGAATGCTAACTGTTTTCCCATCCGTTACAGATGAATACCACCCATTTTTGAGAAAAATATATGTTATGTATGGACCAATAGTGTACCTATCATTACAAAGAAAATCACAGTAATCTCAGGAAGTGGCAGATGTATAATTAATGTAGTGCAGTCAAAAATTTTGTCTTATCTGTTTTGCTGTATCTTATTTAATCCCTCCAGGTCTTTTTCCTCTCTATATAGATTGTGTATATACATTGTGAAATGTGAAGTTACTGCTGTACAGTACAGTACTGCTGTACTGTTTTCTCCTGCTGATCCCCTACATACTGTCTTAGAGCCCGTTCACACAACCGTGTGAACGGGGCCGCATCTATTCCGCAATTTTGCGGAATAGATACACCCCCGTTCACTTCAATGAGAGTGGGCAGCGGCAGCTCCGGGCAGCAGCGGTTCCATGCCACGGCTCTGCAAAAAGAAAAAAAAAACAGAACATGTTCTATTCTTGTCCGCAATAGCAGACAAGAATAGGCATTTTGAATGCGGTGCCGGGCCGTGTGTTCCGCAAACTGAGGAACACACACTGGCTGGCATCTGTGTTATTGCGAATCCGCAAAAGTAAAGCCGTCTGAATGGCCCCTTACTGATACATTTAGAGACATAGAAACTGTGCTTGCATCTTCGTCTTCCCTGTCTTTACTGTGTTACTGTTCACCAATTTTTTGAAAAACCAAACATGTACAACGAGGCCGTGACAGGAAAGGTAACCTACTGGCTGTTGGAGGTTCATCCCTTTAAGAGATATTATAAAGCTCCGTCTATTCACCTATACTGCTGATTTAAGAAAAAGAAAATCATAACAATGTGTGCACTTTCATAAAATTTGTAGTCTTCTATTGTGATCCAAGGATTTTTTCTATGATGACATTCACATTAAGTCTTTTAAAGGGGTTGTGCCACTGATATAAAAGTATCTCACCCAAAACTGCCTTATTCAAAAATTATTAGTCTATCATTGCACCCTGTGGCAAATCTGTTTCAATCAAACAAAACAACAGCTGATCTTAGGGAGACCAGCTATAAAAAACACAGTGGAGCCTCATTTAAGAGTCTCAACACAGCAATCCAAAGTGGCAAAGCTCCCTGGGAAACAGTAACATGCAAACATATTAACATATTATGGGTCTTCAACACAGTGAAATCCAGATATCCCTCAAAGGAAGGAAAACCAAGCAAAGGGGTCCCCATTACAGAGATCACGAGATCTGATGGCAGCACAATACGCTGATCTGAGGTCTGATGGGGGCACATTCTGCTGATCTGAGGTCTGATGGGGGCACATTCTGATGATCTGAGGTCTGATGGGGGCACATTCTGATGATCTGAGGTCTGATGGGGCACATTCTGTTGATCTGAGTTCTGTTGGGGGCACATTCTGCTGATCTGAGGTCTGATGGGGGCACAGTAGGCTGATCTGAGGTCTGATGGGAGCACAGTGGGCTAATCTGAGGTCTGATGGGGGCACATTCTGTTGATCTGAGGTCTGATGGGGGCACAGTAGGCTGATCTGAGATCTGATGGGGGCACAGTGGGCTGATCTGAGGTCTGGTAGGCGCACAGTGAGCTGGTATGTTTATCATGACTCCTTTAGTTGCATTAATTTTGCTGGCAAGTTCTAGATACGGTACATTGCTGCGATAGTTATGTAGAAATATAGTAAATACATGCCGGCACAATAGCAGGCTAAGGGCCAGTTCACATCTCCATTTTTCCATCAGTTATTTGCATCAGTTTTTTTTAACCAAAACCAGGTGTGTAGAGTACACAGAGATAAGGTTTAATGGAAAGACTTGCACGTCTTCTGTGTGTTCGACCACAGCTGGTTTTAGTTTAAAATAACTGATGCAAAAAAATGTGAATTGGCCCTAATCCTAAAAGGTGAATTCCATATATGGCTGTTATAAGATGCATTCCAACAGGACTCACAATCGATCAGCTGTCTTGGACATGCCCAGTGGCTAACCTGCTATGATGTATCATCATGCTGCAAAAAAACGCAGCACAAAGTGACCTGCATTGCGAGTTTTCAAGCCACAGTATGTCAATTTGAGCTGTGGAAAACAGGCAGCAGACCCGTGTCTTGTGTCTTCACCCCGATATTCTTGGTGTAACCGAATTAATATTTAAACATAAAGGGGTTCAGTGAAACCACACACTCCAGGTATTTCTAATTTATTGCAAATGTATCTCAGTCAGTTTACCCTAAGGGTGGGTTCACACGTTGCATTTTGATGATGCATTTTGAAACGCATCAGGCAAAACGCAACGCTAAACGCATATGCGTTTTCACAAAAACGCATGCGTTTGGTTGATAGAAACGTGTTTAGCGGTGTAATATTAATGATAATGATTAACAACGCTAAACACATGTTTCTATCAACCAAACACATGCATTTGGTGAAAACGCATATGCTTTGGCACCTCATCCAAGAAACATTATTCTGACCAGACTATTAGTTTTGCAGTTAAAATCATGGTTGCAGCAAAAGGTTATTGTCTATCTCAGTAAAACAGAATCTTTCCATTACAATCTCCTGTCTGAAACTGATATTGACTGCATGTTTTCCAGTAACAAAAGCCAGACCTTGTTTTAGCATAGAGATAAGAACAGTAAGCTTGTTGGTTTGTTGAAGGATTTTTGTAATGGGTTTAGTTGTTATATCATTTCCCTCCATTTAGTAACAACTCAGGGCCGCTTCTGCCATGAGGCGAGATGAGGCAGTTTTCTGTATTTTTGAGGGGTGGCATCCACACAGCAGTTAAACACTGCTGGTAGATGCCGCTTGTGTTTTTTTTAAGGAGTGCCGCCCCTCTCCCCCCCCAAACCCCTGGAGCGCAGGGAGCTCACTCACTCACCCCTCTGCCCCCGCGCTCCTCCTCTCCTTCAGGCCGCAGCGCTCTGAATGGTGAAGAAGAGATACTTCTCCCTGCTCCACCATTCAGCCTGCAGGCACAATCGCGCTGCCTGTGTGGGCGGAGCCTATAGCACAGGAATCTGCATAAGCTCCGCCCACACAGCCTGCGAAGCGATGTCCAGGGAAGAGAGGACTGCAGGAACGGGGTAAGGTGAGCAGGTACTGTGTTGTGTTTTGTTTTAACACAGAGAGGGCACAGATGGCATACAAAGGGGGCACAGTGGAGACAGAGCGCATTAATAGTACAAAGGGGGCACAGTGCAGAGGGCATTTATAGTACAAAGGGGGCACAGAGAGGGCATTAATAGTACAAAGGGGGCACAGGGAGGACATTAATACTACAAAGGGAGCACAGAGAGGGCATTAATACTAGAAAGGGGGCACAGTGGAGAGGGCATTAATAGTACAAAGGGGGCACAGTGGACATTTCCACTACAAATGGGGCACAGAGAGAGCATTAATACTACAAAGGGGGCACAGTGGGCATTTCCACTACAAATTGGGCACAGAGGAGAGGGCAATAATACTACAAAGGGGGCACAGTGGGCATTACTACGATAAGGTGGGTACAGTGGGCATTGTTACTGTAAGGTGGGGGCAGTGGGCATTACTACTACAAAGGGGGGCACAGTAAGCATTACTATTACAAAGGGGGCACAGTGGGCATTATTACTACAAAGGGGGCATAAATGGCATTATTAGTACAAAGAGGGCACAGAGGGCATTACTATTATAAAGGGGCCACAGAGGACACTGCTACTATAAAGGGGGCACAGAGGGCATTGCTACTATAAAGGGGTCACAAAGGGCATTGCTACTATAAAGGGGTCACAAAGGGCATTACTACTATAAAGGGGGCACAGAGAGCATTACTACTATAAAAGGGTCAGAGAGGGCATTACTACTATAAAGGGGTCACAGAAGGCATTACTACTATAAAAGCGCACAGAGGACATTACTACTACAAAGGGCCACAGAGGGCTTTACTACTGTAAAGGGGCACAATTGGCAGTACTACTGTGAAGGGGCACAGTGGTCATTACTACTGTGAAGGAGGCACAATGGGCATTACTACTATAACAGGGGCACAGGGGGCATTATTACTATAAAAGCGCACTGAGGACATTGCTACTATAAAAGCTCACAGAGGGCATTACTACTATAAAGGGGGCACTGAGGGCTTTACTACTGTGAAGTGGGCACAGAGGGCTTTACTACTGTGAAAGGGGCACAATTGGCAGTACTACTGTGAAGGGGCACAGTGGTCATTACTACTGTGAAGGGTGCCCAGAGTGCATTACTAACGTTAAGCGGCACAAAGAGGCCATAAGTACTGTGAGGGGGCACAAAGAGGGTATTTCCACTGTGAAAGGGGCACAAATTTGTTTCTCCCTGTGTGTTTCTTTCCCTGCCCCTGCCCCTGTGTCTGTCACCATACCATTCCCACAGTGTTCCTATGTCTTGACGCAGCTTCATCAGGACGTTCTGTGCGGGGCAAGAAGAAGAAGGAAGAAGAGGCAGCGCCGCCAGCATGGAGTCCGTGGGAGAGGCACAGGGAGGCACACTAAGGACACAGGTAACACTACCACATGATCTGCACAAGTGTTATCTGTGGTTTTACATAGGACTGCAGGTAACACTACTGCATTATCTGTACTCAGAGAGTTATCACTGTGTTATCTGTGGTGTTACATAGGACTGCAGGTGACATCTACTACATTATCTGTACTCAGAGAGTTATCACTGTGTTATCTGTGGTGTTACACAGGACTGCAGGTGACATCTACTACATTATCTGTACTCAGAGCGTTATCACTGTGTTATCTGTGGTGTTACACAGGACTGCAGGTGACATCTACTACATTATCTGTACTCAGAGCGTTATCACTGTGTTATCTGTGGTGTTACATAGGACTGCAGGTGACATCTACTACACTATCTGTACTTGTAGCGTCCCAGATCTGGCAGGACAGACTTGGAGTTCGGTGGCTACTTGCCTTTCATACTATATTTTAATGGGAGGGGGCGCCATTCAAATTTTTGCCTCAGGCAACAGAAGAGCTAGAATCAGTCCTGTAACAACTATCATGGTTTAATGAGACCTTCAGCTGCATTGGGAGCATGCATATAATAAATCAGTATATCCTCTTCTCTGTGCACAGTAAATAATTAGATACTGTATGAGGGAATTAAGGGGAAGCAGTTGTTAGGGAGCAGTTTGGTACAATTTATGGAATAAAAAAATAATAATTTTCTGCCTCTGATCAAAACATTAATTAATAAAGGAATGGACTATGCTTTGTGCTCTAGGACAAGAAGTGGCTGGAGGAAGACAGTAAGGAACTAAGATGGCTGGAGTGTTCTGGAATCCCTGCCCTAGGCAACAAGAGACTTTGTCAATTAAATATTATATACATGTATTACGGCTATGGCTAGTTGGTAAGATATTACATTATACAGTATGTAAAAATCCGAAAGACACATCTGTAAATTGGGTTGGAAGATGAGAGCTGTGCACCATTGAGAGGTGTGTTCCATACTGAGCTGATATCAAGCGTCGAGGCTCAGAGGAGAGAACACTTTCAGGCATTTCAGTGGGAGATGATAGTTGGGAGCTTGGAGGAAAAAGCTGCTAGCGCCCTACCTAGTATGGCCCTGAGTAACAAACCTGTTTATTCATCAAAGCCTAAGTTTGGTTCACGTCCCACTTGCACCTTACACATTTCTATTGCAACAGTTCCATTTTCACATTGAAAATACCATATAAAAAGTATGATTATAAAGTATACAGTAAAAGTCACAAGTTTGAGCATCCATTGGTCAAAATGACTGTAACTATGAACAGTTAAGCAAGCTGAAAATGAAATGATCTCCAAAATGCATAAAGTTAAAGATGAAGGTGCAGTCAAAAATTTTGTCTTATCTGTTTTGCTGTAACTTATCACGCTTTTTAAGATTTTAATCAATGTTGGTGTATTATTTTGGTAAAGCAAAAAAGCAAAGGAATACCTTGCAAAAGTATGAGAATCCAAGGAGATTTGAGAGTTCAGATAACTTTGACCGCGGTCTCAGACCTTAAATAGCGTGTTAGGGTTAAGGCTTGTTCACAATCATCATTAGGAAAGGCCAGGTGATTTGACATTTCTTCAGTTTGAAAGGTAATTAAGAAATGACAGGTAACAGAAACAGTGAAGGTCAAAGGAAAATTTCTGAGACAGCTGCCTAAGAAGGCAAATCAGAACCCCCACTAGACTGCAAAAGACCTTCTGGAAGATTTAGCAGACTCTGGAGTTGTGGTACATAGTTCTACTGTTCAGCTTAACTTGCACACACATGGCCTTCATGGAAAAGTCATCAGAAGAAAATCTCTCCTGTGTCCTCACCACAAAATTCAGAGTCTGATGCATTTTGGAAACAGGTCATGTGGACCGATGAGGTTAAAATAGAACTCTTTAGCCACAATGTGCAAAGTTATGCTTGGAAAAATAAAAGGGCACAGAATTTCATAAAAAGAACACCTCTTCAACCATTAAGGATGGGGACAGATCAATCATGCTTTGGGGTCATGTTGCAGCCAATGGCACGTGCAATGTCTTATGGATAGAGGGAAGAATGGGTTTAATGAAATTCCAGCACATTCTGGAAGCAAACATAACAACAACTGTAAAAAAGCTGAAGTTGAAAATAGGTTGGCTTCTACAAATACACTACACCCACAAATTTTAATGTATTTTATTGGGATTTTATGTGATAGACCAACACAAAAGTAGCAAGTATGTGTGAAGTGAAAAGAAAATAATACATGATATTTGAAATTTTTGATAAATAAAAATCTGAAAAATGTGGAGTGCATTTGTATTCAGTCCCCTGTATTCTGATACCCCTAAATAAAATCCAGTGTGACCAATTGCCTTCAGAAGTTACATAAAGTCCACCTGTGTGTAATTTATTTGCAGTATAACTACAGCTGTTTTGTGAAGGCCTCAGAGGTTTGTTAAAGAACATTACTGATCAAACAGCATCATGAAAACTAAGGAACACACCAGACAGGTCAGGGATAAAGCTGTGGTGAAGTGTATAGCAGGGGTAGGTTAAAAAAATATCCCAAGCTCTGAACATCTCATGGAGCATTGTTGAACCATCATCCGAAAATGGCACAACTGCTAACCTACCAAGCCATGGCTGTCCACCTAAACTGACAGGGAGAGGCAAGGAGAGCACTAATTAGAAAAGCAGCCAAGAGGTCTTTATGGAAGAGTGGCAAGAAGAAAGCAAGCAAGTGCTCTGGTCAGATTAGACCAAAATTGAACTTTTTGGCCTAAATGCAAAAAACTATGTGTGGCAGAAATCTAACACTGCACTTCACCCTGAAAAAAACATCCCCACAGTGAAACATGTTGGTGACCGAATCATGCTGTGTGGATGCTTTTCTCCAGCAGGGACAGAGAAGCTGGTCATAGTTGATGGGAAGATGGATGGTGCTAAATACAGGACAATCCTGGAGAAAAACCTGTTAGAGGCTGTAAAAGGCTTGAGGCTGGGGCAGAAGTTGACGTACCCCAAAAGACTTGCAACTGTAATTACAAGGTATTGACTCAGGGGGGCTGATTACAAATGTACAGACACTTTCTTGATTTTTTAGTTAAAAATTTTGAAAACCATGTATCATTTTCTTTCCTTTTACACATACTTCCTACTTTGTGTTGGTCTATCACATAAAATCATGATAAAATAAATTTAAGTTTGTGGGTGTAATGTGAAAAGATCTGGAAAAGTTCAAGAATACTTTTTCAATGCACTGTGCATCAGTCAGAAATATTGGCATAACAATCCCCCTCACCCCTGCAATCCACATGCCCAGGCAAGCCGTCACTTTTTTCACATCTTCAAGATGCGGATCCATTTAAGAACTGTGGAGGAGACCACTCCACTTAATCTAAGTCACAGGCTACCTTAGGCTCCAAGAAGGTCAGGAACATCCAGAAAGCATTGTGATGATGTTACTGCAAAGTACCACCTGGGCTAGGAAGATCACAGAGAGCTTGAATAAGTGGCTGCGCATCATGAAAATGGGGTTAGGTGAGTTTCTTTTACTGGGGTCATTACTATATAACAGGACATAGTATAGTATAGTATAAGTCACAGTGAGGACATTATTAGTATTATAACAGGGACAGTGGAGGAAATCAGTAGTCTAACAGGGAACAGTTGGTGATATTACTATTATAACGTGGCACAGTGAGGGACATTACTATTATAGCAGAGCACTTTAGGGGACATTACTAGTCTAAGGGGGCATAGTGGGGCACATTACTAGTCTAATGTTGCACAGTAGAGAACATTAATATGATAAGGAGCAGAAAGGTTTACATTACTATTTTATAGGGTATAAATGTGGACATTACTACTGTATAGAGGCACAAAGATCGGCATTCCTAATATATATGGACACAAAGTTGGCATTACTGTTGGGGCACAAAGGTGGACATTACTATTCTATGGGGCACAAACAGGGACATAACCACTGAGCTGGAAAAGCGAGACAACAACACTGTCTTTGTAGTGTATATTCTGCAGAGACAGAAATGGAGGAAGTCTTCATGGTGGTCTGTACTGGATGGTTAAGAGAAGGGAAAATGAACAATTCCAATCTGTGAGGCTGTCACCGGTAAGTAACTGGATATAACTGTACTCTTTTCAATTATAAAGCCTGCAAAGCGTCTATATAGAATTGTTTTCTACCACTATATAGTAACTGTATTGTGGTAATTTTGGTCATAGTAGTTTGACCAAAGTGGTTTCTATTAAGAGTCAATATGGAGGTATTCATTCACTATGTGATAGTAATTTGTCTGGCGCTGTTATTTGGCCAGTGTTATTATTGGTAATATTGGTTTACTGCATTTTGTTCAGTAATGGTACGGTAATGATATTTGTTACTTTTATAATGGTATTTATTAACTGTATGTATGTATTATTTATCATCAGGGGTGTAGGGAGGGTAGGCCCACCGAGGCACGTACCCCGGGTGCAGAGGCTGGGGGAGGGCACTGCTGGGTGGTTAATTTCCATGATGAAGCAGGGAGCCGTCCACTCCATGCTTCACTGTTCTGCTGATCTCTGGCACTCACCTTCAGGCCGCACATTGTGCTGCTGGCTGTATGTGAGAAGCTGTGAAAGCCTGGGAATCGACCTCCTGCACAGCCAGTAGTGCGATTGTGTTACCGTGCCTGCTGCTGGGAACACTGGATATGCGTTCATCAGGAAACAGGTAAGTATTCGTTTTTTTTCATGGAGCTAGAGAGGGCACTTAGAACCAAAGGGGGGCACAAGGAGGACACAAAATTGGGCATAACTACTGTGAGGGGGCACAAAGGTGGATATAACTACTGTGAGGGGGCACAACGGTGTGCATAACTACTGTGAGGGGGCACAAGGTGGGCATAACTGCTGTGAAGATGCCACAAAGATGGGCATAACTACTGTGAAGGAGCAAAAAGGTGGGCATAACTACTGTGCAGAGGTTACAAGGAGGACATAACTACTGAATGGGGCACAATGTGTGCAAAACCACAGTGAGAGGCACAATGTGGGCATTTCTGCTGTGAAGGAGGCACAGTGTGGGCCTAAGTATTGTGAGGGGCACAATATAGGCATAATTACTGTGAAGGAGGCACAATAAGGGCATTAGTACTGTGTGGTAGCACTAAGGGGAAATGCCCTAGATTACCCTGTTATACATTGGGATGGCGCGGTCTTACAGGGACAGCACAGCGCCCCCTCCTATATATTTAACATGGACAGTTACTATCCCTTCCTTATATGATTATCCTTTTTGCGCTATCACCACAGGGACCTTGTTCCGGATGCAGTGGACATCACACATAACCCTGGATGCAGTAGGACCCATTGGTTCTTTAATTTTTTGCAAGGTGTCTTGGTACAGTCGTGAACCCTATGATTTTATTAATTGGTATTGGGAGAGTATAATTATGCCGCTTTAATTTTCTCCCTTTTTGTTAATTTTAGTGGCAAGTATATGTGTGTGTGTGGGGGGGGGGGACAGGTGCAGAAAAGCCTACCAACAACTCTGGTTATCATTAGTGTTGAGCATTCAAAGCAGAATTTGGTCCGAAGTTTAGGAAAACTTTGATTCACAACAAATCCAAATTTCCTCACGCTTTGTGGTAACGAATCAGTTTTCCCTAAAATGACGGCTGGGCGTGTTACAAAATCAAAGTAAGAAGCATGGGAACACAAGATCACCCATAATGCTGTGCAACCAGCTAATCCGCAGATGGCCATCCCCTGTGATGTCACAGCCCTCATCCCGCGTGATCTCCTCCATTGTCCTGTGAGCTAAGCATAGGGGGAGACATGGCAAGTGCTCATGAGACAGTGTCGCTGAAAATGATTAATAGAAGAATATTGGAAAGGGAGAGTGCAGGGAGACTTATTCTGTGTCAGTTTTATCTACAGTGCCTTGCGAAAGTATTCGGCCCCCTGGAACTTTTCAACCTTTTGCCACATTTCAGGCTTCAAACAAAAAGATATAACATTTTAAATTTTTGGTGAAGAATCAACAACAAGTGGGTAACAATGGTGAAGTGGAACGAAATGTATTGGATCATTTCAACTTTTTTTGTAATAACAAAACTGAAAAGTTGAGCGTGCAAAATTATTCGCCCCATTTACTTTCAGTTCAGAAAACTCACTCCAGAAGTTCATTGAGGATCTCTGAATGATCCAATGTTGTCCTAAATGACTGATGAAGAGAAATAGAATCCACCTGTGTGTAATCAAGTCTCCGTATAAATGCACCTGGTCTGTGATAGTCTCAGGGTTCTGTTTAAAGCACAGAGAGCATCATGAAGACCAAGGAACACACCAGGCAGGTCCCTGATACTGTTGTGGAGGGTATAAAATTTTTACTGAGACACACAGGATTTTAATTACAGTCCTGGTCAGAAAGTCCACCATAAGTTAAAGAGCCTCAAATTTAAAGTGGTTATCTCAAGATTAATGTTAAAAATGAAAATCAGATATCATGTGCATGACAGTCTATTTCCAACAAACTTAGTCCTCACATTGACCTCAGGTGGATCCAGAGATCTCCCAATTCAATGCTCCAATTATTCTGCTAGGTTTATTTAGGGGGCATGCACTCTCAGGAGGAGATGGAACTGAAAAAGTGCTTCCATCTCAGTGACGAAGACAGAGAAATTAGAAAAAAAGCAAACAGCAGGTGTCGCTATACAGATAGACTTCAGTGAATAGCTTAGTGGTTATACAAAATGTTTAATTACATGCAATTACAAAAATATTCAGATCCAGATGCTGGTTTGAAAAATGTAGAATTTTACGTGGCCAACCCCTTTAACTATTTGGGCACTGTGAGTCCTGTCAAAAGCTGACAGTGTAGTAAATCACTTTCATTCACCCTATCAGCCAGCACTTAGAATTTATTGTATTAATGGGTACTTGATGCACTTGGACATGCCACTGTCCCTCAGACAAAAAGGTTAAACATTGCTCCCTCCCATCTCTCTCTTCCGTTCTCTCCCAATCTCATCTTACCACCCCAACCAGTGACTGATGGTTGCCTGCATGTATGCACAACAAAAATCTTGCAATTGTGCGGAATTGAAATCATGCTACCCTTATGAATACTGTGGCCTTAAAAATGCTGTATTCTTTGTTAGGTGCTAATAGCAGAACAGTACAGATCCACTTAAAAAAATGTTTGTATAAAAAAAGGTCAGGGGCAGACTGGAAAATTAAAGTGGCCCTGGAAAAAAAATAAAAGTGGCCCATTGTTGTAGGGGGGTCCAAATTGACAGAAGGTGGGGAAACACAACTAGGCTGGGTCAACAATACCATAGTGGAAAATACCATCTCAGCAGAACCATATAGCACAATATATTCGCTCAAAAGCTGTCCCTCTATTGTGGTCATCAATAGCTTCCATTTTCTGTCCTCCTCCTCCAGTTGTCTCTGATTAAAATATGGAGCTGGGGGCTTAAGAGGTGGGATGTGGGTCAAAGCAGTTAAATTCAACTTCTTACTTTCACTTTGTAACAGAAAAAAAATCAGATCTGTTACCACGAATTGTGAGGAAATTTGTATTTGTGACAAATCAAATTTTTTTCTGAAATTCGAATCGAATTCCACTTCGTCAACTTCGATTCACCCAACACTAATCAAGATGTCCACAAAGGCCTCTCCGTGATCCAATTGATTAGATGAGTGTATACAGTATATTTTTGTGTTTTAATCCTGATATGCTGAATGTGACTCTCTCTTTACGCAGCATCTGAGGGGTTAAATGACGGGGGTGGCGCGACCGCCATTCCCTGTCAGTGCATCCACTCCATACAATGGAATGCGATTTGTTACGAAGTATCTTGTAACAAATCGAATATTTATGCAATCACCATTCAGTAACGTTAAGAGTACAGGAAACTGTACACATTAAATGGAATGTAAATTATCATTTATTTGATTTTTTTTAAACATTTTTATTAGTGATATAAAACAGTGGGATGTAAAAATGTGCACTTACCATCTGGCTGGTATACCAGTACAAACATGAACCTTTCAAAACTGCCCAAATCTTTTTCCACTTGTTGCCAAGAAATGATTTTTCTTTTTTCTTATACAACCATCCTTGACAATCAGCATCTCCTAATTCTTTGCATGAGATTCTTCTGCGACTCATTCTGAATATACTGACTATGCAATAAATAAGGAAGAAAATTATTTCAGGATTACCAATGAATATAATATTTTACTGATTCATACAGTTCATATTTTCAAATGTATCCTCACTGATCATAATACAACTGTCAGATATAACTGCTGTATACAAAATTTTTACCATGAGTACTAAAAGTATAAATGCAGAATGATCATGCTTGTATGACCATCCAAGCCACAAACGGTGTATTCATCTGCAATTTGTTGTATTATATTTCTGTAGAGCTAACTGGATGAACACAGTATATACATTTCCCATGTATAGGCAATGAGAGTACATTACAGATAAAACTGTGTTCAAGGTAAGTAGTACTATTTTTATATTACTTAGCTTAACCCATGCAGAGCTCCAAAGCAGAGTCATAAACTACACATGGGCAAATACAAATTCTACCAAAATAAGAAAATCTAGCTGCTGCTTACCTCTAGATTTCTTCCTTTGCTTTGACCGAAAGGAAACCTACAGGAAATGGACAGAGGAAAGCAAGATAAAGAGGAAATTTCTTATTGTGCTTGTTGTGGAAGAGGCTGGAGTTAAAAGAAAAGGAGGGTCTGTGAGAAGGACAGTCTATGCTGCACACACAGGCAAATGAGGAAGCTACAGTTAAGTGCTACATTTGCAGTTCGTTTCTATTTCTTGATGAATCAGGCAATCTGAATACTGACATTTTAATGAGAATTTCATTTGCCATGAAATAGATCAAGTGGTGTGTTTACTCCTAGCTAATACAACATGACCAGTGTATTCATTAGATCAGAATATTATATAATACTACATGAAAGTGAAAAATGAAACAGGATTTATAACAAACATGGTTGCTTGATTATGAAGGGGTTAACTGAAGAAAGTGCTTCTCTTAGTCACTATGTTCCTCAAACTCCATCTGTTTTGGGGGTCAAGTTAATTTTAGATGGAGTATATTTTTCATTTAAGGAAGTGAAGGTACCGTAAGTTATTTTTGTTTGCAGTGGTAATTTCAGTAGATAAAAAGATAACGGCAAATGGATGATCAGGAAGGTTCCCGCAAATCATATGAGACAGTATTGTCCATTACAGATAGACACTATGGAAGGACGGTGGACTCTTACTTCCATGCAATTTGCCCTAGATGAAGGTGCAAGAAAAGGTGCCTAAAGCTACTTTCACCCTTGCGTTGTAAGGATCCGTTTAAGTAGCAGCATAAGGCCCCTTTCACACAAGCGGGACACTCGGACGTCTCCTACATCATGTGCCGTGTACTGAACTCCCGGCACTGAACGGGGGTTACATAGCATTATACTGATTTATGATGCTATGTAACCGTTACAGTTCTGGAATGTGTTGGATAATGCTGATAATGTTATCCAACACATTCCAGAACTGTAAGGGTTACATAGCATCATAAATCAGTATAATGCTATGTAACCCCCGTTCAGTGCCGGCAGTTCAGTACACTGCACACGATGCAGGAGACGTCCGAGTCTCCCGCTCATGTGAAAGGGGCCTTATGGGACATAATTTCTAGGCATTTTTAAAACTTAAAAAAGTATCCAAACATTTAACTCTGTAAGTAATGAGCAGTATTACACATATACAAATTGTCTATGTAACTGGCTTTAAACCAAATGTTATAGAACATATGCCCTATTAGGCAAATTAACTTAACAAACCATATTTGTCACAGCGTCACATCAAAAGCAGCTTTTAGCCCTTGTGAAATGCACATTTTGTTAAATTAAAGCCTTGTTCACACGTCAGTTATTTGATCAGTTATTTCCATCAGTTATTGTGAGCCAAAACCAGGAGTGGAGCCTTCACGGATATCAGGTGTAATGTAAAGATTTGCACCTGTTCTGTGTTTTTGACCCTCACCTGGTTTTGGCTCACAATAAGGCCTCTTTCACACAACAGTATTTTTTGAGGGCTCCAATCCGCATTTTTTGCTGATAAAATGCGGACCCATTCATTTCTATGGGTCCGCAAAAAATACTGACGCACACTGTGTGCTGTTCGCATCCATATGTCCGTTCCGTAGCCCACAAAAAAAATAGAACATGTTCTATTCTTGTCCGTTTTGCAGACAAGGATAGGCATTGTTACAATGGATCCGGAAAAAAAAAAAGGATGCCAGACGGACGTCATCCTTTTTTTTTGTGGATCCGCAATTTGCGGACCGCAAAACAAAACGTTCGTGTGAAAGTAGCTAACTAATGGAAATAACTGATCAAATAACTGACGTATGAGAAGCCCTAAGTTAATTGGACATGGTTTGGAAATACACACCCTTTCTACAGTGCTGGCCAAAAGTATTGGCACCCCTGCAATTCTGTCAGATAATACTCAATTTCTTCCAGAAAATGATTGCAATCACAAATGCTTTGGTAATAATATCTTCATTTATTTTGCTTGCAATGAAAAAACACAAAAGACAGTGAAAAAAAAGTCAAATCATTGATCATTTTACACAAAACTCCAAAAATGGGCCGGACAAAAGTATTGGCACCCTCAGCCTAATACTTGATAGCAGAACCTTTAGACAAAATAACTGCGAACAACCACTTCCGGTAACTTTCAATGAGTTTCTTACAATGCTCTGCTGGAATTTTAGACCATTCTTCTTTGGCAAATTGCTCCAGGTCCCTGAGATTTGAAGGGTGCCTTCTCCAAACTGCCATTTTGAGATCTATCCACAGGTGTTCTATGGGATTCAGGTCTGGACTCATTGCTGGCCACTTTAGAAGTCTCCAGTGCTTTCTCTCAAACCATTTTCTAGTGCTTTTTGAAGTGTGTTTTGGGTCATTTGCCTGCTGGAAGACCCATGACCTCTGAGGGAGACCCAGCTTTCTCACACTGGGCCCTACATTATGCTGCAAAATTTGTTGGTAGTCTTCAGACTTCATAATGCCATGCACACGGTCAAGCAGTCCAGTGCCAGAGGCAGCAAAGCAACCCCAAAACATCAGGGAACCTCCGCCATGTTTGACTGTAGGGACCATGTTCTTTTCTTTGAAGGCCTCTTTTTTTTTCCTGTAAACTCTACGTTGATGCCTTTTCCCTAAAAGCTCTACTTTTGTCTCATCTGACCAGCCTTGAGATTGCTCATGCTTCCTCACAATTTTGCTTCTCAAGTCCTCAGACAGTTCTTTGGTCTTCTTTCTTTTCTCCATGCTCAATGTGGTACACACAAGGACACAGGACAGAGGTTGAGTCAACTTTAATCCATTTCAACTGGCTACAAGTGTGATTTAGTTATTGCCACAACCTGTTATGTGCCACAGGTAAGTAACAGGTGCTGTTAATTACACAAATTAGAGAAGCATCACATGATTTTTCAAAGGGTGCCAATACTTTTGTCCACCCCCTTTTTTATGTTTGGTGTGGAATTATATCCAATTTGGCTTTGTGACAATTCTTTTTGTGGTTTTCCATTGAAGACAAATTAAATGAAGATATTATTACCAAAGCATTTGTGATTGCAATCATTTTCCGGAAGAAATTGAGTATTATCTGACAGAATTGCAGGGATGCCAATACTTTTGGCCAGCACTGTAACATAACATAGTAACATAGTAACATAGTTTGTAAGGCCGAAAAAAGACATCTGTCCATCCAGTTCAGCCTGTTTTCCTACAAGTTGATCCAGGGGAAGGCAAAAAAAAACCCCTGTGAGGTAGAAGCCAATTTTCCTCACTTTAGGGGGAAAAATTCCTTCCCGACTCCAGTCAGGCAATCAGAATAACTCCCTGGATCAACGACCCATCTCTAGTAACTATAACCTGTAATATTATTACCCTCCAGAAATACATCCAGGCCCTTCTTGAACTCTCTTAGTGAACTTACCATCACCACCTCCTCAGACAGAGAGTTCCATAGTCTCACTGCTCTTACCGTAAAGAATCCTCTTCTATGTTTATGTACAAACCTTCTTTCCTCCAGACGCAGAGTATGTCCCCTCGTCAAAGTCACAGTCCTCGGGATAAATAGATGATGGGAGAGATCTCTGTACTGACCTCTGATATATTTATACATAGTTATTAGATCTCCCCTCAGTCGTCTTTTTTCTAAAGTGAATAACCCTAATTTTGATAATCTTTCTGGGTACTGTAGTCCACCCATTCCAGTTATTACTTTAGTTGCCCTCCTCTGAACCCTCTCCAGCTCTGCTATGTCTGCCTTGTTCACAGGAGCCCAGAACTGTACACAGTACTCCATATGTGGTCTGACTAGTGATTTGTAAAGTGGCAGGACTATGTTCTCATCACGGGCATCTATGCCTCTTTTGATGCAACCCATTATCTTATTGGCCTTGGCAGCAGCTGTCTGACACTGGTTTCTGCAGCTTAGTTTGCTGTTCACTAAAATTCCTAGGTCGTTTTCCATGTCAGAGTTACCCAATGCTTTACCATTTAGTATGTACTGGTGACTTGCATTATTCCTTCCCATATGCATAACCTTACATTTGTCAGTGTTAAACCTAATCTGCCACTTTTCTGCCCAAGCCTCCAGTCTATCCAGATCCTGCTGTAGCAGTGCACTGTCCTCCTCTGTGTTAATTACTTTACACAGTTTAGTGTCATCTGCAAAAATTGATATTTTACTGTGCAAGCTTTCTACAAGATCATTAATAAATATATTGAAGAGAATAGGACCCAATACAGACCCCTGTGGTACCCCACTAGTGACAGTGACCCAATCTGAGTATGTACCGTTAATAACCACCCTCTGTTTTCTATCACTAAGCCAGTTACTTACCCACATACAGACATTTTCTCCCAGGCCAAGCATTCTCATTTTGTATACTAACCTTTTATGTGGTACTGTGTCAAACGCTTTGGAGAAGTCCAAATATACGACATCCATTGAGTCGCCGCGGTCAAGTCTAGAACTTACCTCCTCATAGAAACTGATTAAATTGGTTTGACATGACCGATCCCTCATGAAGCCATGCTGATATGGAGTTATTTGCTTATTTTCATTGAGGTACTCCAAGATAGCATCTCTCAGAAAACCTTCAAACAGTTTACCCACAACAGAAGTTAAACTTACCGGCCTATAGTTTCCAGGCTCTGTTTTTGGACCCTTTTTGAATATTGGCACCACATTTGCTATGCGCCAATCCTGTGGAACACTCCCCGTCAGTATAGAGTCCTTAAATATCAGAAATAAGGGTCTGTCGATTACATTACTTAATTCTCTTAGGATACGGGGGTGTATGCCATCCGGTCCTGGTGATTTGTCTATTTTAATATTTTTAAGACGTTGCTGCTGCACCTCTTCCTGGGTCAGAGAGGGTATATAAGGTCTTACAGCTGACAATGCATATCAGAGCAAAAACCAAACCATAAGGAGGCGAGAACGGCCTGTAGAGCTCAGAAGCAGGATTGTGTAGAGGCACACATCTGGAGAAAGGTACAAAAAACTTTCTGCTGCACTGAAAGTTCCCAAAACCATAATTCTCGGAAGAAGTTTGGAACAACCACAGCTATTCCTAGGGCTGGCCACCCCATCAAACTACATAATTGGGGGAGAAAGGTCTTGGTAAGAGCGCTGACCAAGAAACCAATGGTCACTCTGGCTGAGCTCCAAAGATCTTGTGTGCAGAAGGGACCAACCTTTAGAAGGTCAACCATCACTGCAGCATTCCACCAATCTGGGCTTTTTGGCAGAGTGGCCAGAAAAAGCCTCTCCTCAGTAAAAGACACCGGAAAACCCATCTGGAGTTTGCAAAAAAGCACCTAAAGGACTCTGATTGTGTTAAACAAGATTTTCTGGTCTGATGAACCCAGATTGAATTTTTTGGCCTCAATTCTCATTATCATATCTGGAAGAAACCAGGCACTGCTAATGTCCTGCACAATACCATGCCTATAGTGAAGCATGGTGGTGGCAGCCTCATGCGGCAGGGGTGTGTGTGTTTTTTCAGTGGCGGGACAGGGAGGCTGGTCAAGCTTGAGGGAAAGCAAGTGGGCAAATCTTAATAAAAGCCTGATCCAGTGTGCTCTGGATAATCTTAATGAAAGCCTGATTCAGTGTGCTTTGGAGCTCAAATGTGGCAAAAGGTCCACCTTCCAACAAGACAATGACCCTAAGTACACAGCCAAAACAACACAGGAATGACTTAGGGACAACTGTGTTAATGTTCTTGAGTTGCCCAGCCAGAGCCCTGACTTGAACCCAATTGAACATCTCTGAAGAGACCTGAAAATGGCTGTCCACCAACGGTACCCATCCAACCTGACAGAGCTTGATAGGATCAATTGAGAAGAATGGCAGAAAATCCCTAAATCCAGGTGTGTAGCCCTTGTGGCATCAAACCCAAGAAGACTGGAACCTGTAATTGCTGCCAAATGTGCTTCAACTAAGTACTGAGTAAAGAGTCTTAATGCTTATGCCAATGCAATATTTTGTTTTTTCCTTTTCAATAAATAAGCAAATATTTCAAACATTCACTTGTAATTATGGGGTATTGAGTGCAGAATGATAGGGAAGCACAAGGCTGCAATATAACAAAATGTGAAAAAGAAGACTTTGTGAATGCATTACATACAAATTCAAATCGGTTTAATAGGATCCACATATACAGTAGTAAAAGACTTCCAGCCATTGTCAGAATTTTCTTAATATGGAATTTGCCATATAAAATAAAATATATATACAGTACAGACCAAAAGTTTGGACACACCTTCTCATTCAAAGAGTTTTCTGTATTTTCATGACTATGAAAATTGTAGATTCACACTGAAGGCATCAAAACTATGAATTAACACATGTGGAATTATATACTTAACAAAAAAAGTGAAACAACTGTAAATATGTCTTATATTCTAGGTTCTTCAAAGTAGCCACCTTTTGCTTTGATTACTGCTTTTCACACACTTGGCATTCTCTTGATGAGCTTCAAGAGGTAGTCACTAGAGATGAGCGAGCATACTTGTCCGAGCTTGGTGCTTGTTCGAGTATTAGGGTACTCGGAAGTGCTCGCTGCTCGGACGAGTATCTCGCCATGCTCGAGGAAATGGCAACTTCCGCATCGTGCTTTTTTGGCGCCTATAAACACAGCCAATCACAGGAGACTCTATGGTACACCCAGAATCACGTGGGGCCCTTACATGTCGATAGCAGGGGTTGGCTGGCCTGATCAGGTGACCCTGGAATATACTAGTGACTGGCCGCGGTGCTCGGCTCAGATGCCGTCTGGATGTCGTTAGGGATAGAGCTGCTGCCTTTCAGGGAGAGTGTTAGGGCCTGCATTTAGTTCTCTGTTAGGCAGGAATCACCCACAAAGAACCCAACAGCCCTTCTAAGGGCTAGAAGACATTTTTTTTTGTCTCCTGGCTTGGCTGGCTGGCTGGCACTAGTAGTGCAGCTATCGCCATATATAACCCCCCTTTTTTTTTAATGTTATATCTCAGTGATACAAATCCATTGCACACAGCAGTGTGGAACCATTCTGTGTGTCACAGTTCAGTACACTCACTATTTTCTGTCCAGGTGACACTTTCTGTCAAGTATACAGCTTGATCCTAAAAATCTCTGTGCGACATTTGTCTGGGTCGCAGTCTAAATAGCCACCGTCAGTAGGGTGTCAGTCAGCTCTACCATAGTTTCTGCACGTCACGTTCCAAAAAAAACAAAAATCCAAAACAAAATATACAAAAAAAATTAGTTTTTTTGTTGTTTTAGCTCAGTGATACAAATCCATTTCACACAGCTGCATGTAACCTTTCTGTGTGTCACAGTTCAGCACACTCTCTCCAATCCATATATTCTGTCCAGGTGACACTTTCTGTACGTCACAGAATACAACCAAGTCATTTGCTACCTGTCACGTATATAGATTGATCCTAAAAATCTCTGTGCGACATTTGTCTGGATCGCAGTCTAAATAGCCACCGTCAGTAGGGGGTCAGTCAGCTCTACCATAGTTTCTGCACGTCACGTTCCAAAAAAAACAAAACTAAAAAAAAATATAAAAAATAAAAATAAAAAATTAGTTTTTTTGTTGTTTTAGCTCAGTGATACAAATCCATTTCACACAGCTGCGTGTAACCTTTCTGTGTGTCACAGTTCAGCACACTCTCTCCAATCCATATATTCTGTCCAGGTGACACTTTCTGTACGTCACAGAATACAACCAAGTCATTTGCTACCTGTCACGTATATAGATTGATCCTAAAAATCTCTGTGCGACATTTGTCTGGGTCGCAGTCTAAATAGCCACCGTCAGTAGGGTGTCAGTCAGCTCTACCATAGGTTCTGCACGTCACGTTCCAAAAAAACTAAACTAAAAAACAGAATATAAAAAAAAAAATTAAAAAAAAATGTGTTTTTTGGTTGTTTTAGCTCAGTGATACAAATCCATTTCACACAGCTGCGTTTAACCTTTCTGTGTGTCACAGTTCAGCACACACTCTCCAATCCATATATTCTGTCCAGGTGACACTTTCTGTACGTCACAGAATACAACCAAGTCATTTGCTACCTGTCAAGTATACAGCTTGATCCTAAAAATCTCTGTGCGACATTTGTCTGGGTCGCAGTCTAAATAGCCACCGTCAGTAGGGTGTCAGTCAGCTCTACCATAGTTTCTGCATGTCATGTTCCAAAAAAAACAAAAATCCAAAACAAAATATACAAAAAAAATTAGTTTTTTTGTTGTTTTAGCTCAGTGATACAAATCCATTTCACACAGCTGCGTGTAACCTTTCTGTGTGTCACAGTTCAGCACACTCTCTCCAATTCATATATTCTGTCCAGGTGACACTTTCTGTACGTCACAGAATACAACCAAGTCATTTGCTACCTGTCACGTATATAGATTGATCCTAAAAATCTCTGTGCGACATTTGTCTGGGTCGCAGTCTAAATAGCCACCGTCAGTAGGGTGTCAGTCAGCTCTACCATAGTTTCTGCACGTCACGTTCCAAAAAAAACAAAAATCCAAAACAATATATACAAAAAAAATTAGTTTTTTTGTTGTTTTAGCTCAGTGATACAAATCCATTTCACACAGCTGCGTTTAACCTTTCTGTGTGTCACAGTTCAGCACACTCTCTCCAATCCGTATATTCTGTCCAGGTGACACTTTCTGTACGTCACAGAATACAACCAAGTCATTTGCTACCTGTCAAGTATACAGCTTGATCCTAAAAATCTCTGTGCGACATTTGTCTGGGTCGCAGTCTAAATAGCCACCGTCAGTAGGGTGTCAGTCAGCTCTACCATAGGTTCTGCACGTCACGTTCCAAAAAAAAAACAAAAATCCAAAACAAAATATACAAAAAAAATTAGTTTTTTTGTTGTTTTAGCTCAGTGATACAAATCCATTTCACACAGCTGCGTGTAACCTTTCTGTGTGTCACAGTTCAGCACACTCTCTCCAATCCATATATTCTGTCCAGGTGACACTTTCTGTACGTCACAGAATAGAACCAAGTCATTTGCTACCTGTCACGTATATAGATTGATCCTAAAAATCTCTGTGCGACATTTGTCTGGGTCGCAGTCTAAATAGCCACCGTCAGAAGGGTGTCAGTCAGCTCTACCATAGTTTCTGCACGTCACGTTCCAAAAAAACAAAATAAAATAAAATAAAAAAAAAATAAAAAAAAAATTAGTTTTTTTGTTGTTTTAGCTCAGTGATACAAATCCATTTCACACAGCTGCGTTTAACCTTTCTGTGTGTCACAGTTCAGCACACTCTCTCCAATCCATATATTCCGTCCAGGTGACACTTTCTGTACGTCACAGAATACAACCAAGTCATTTGCTACCTGTCACATATATAGATTGATCCTAAAAATCTCTGTGCGACATTTGTCTGGGTCGCAGTCTTAATAGCCACCGTCATTAGGGTGTCAGTCAGCTCTACCATAGTTTCTGCACGTCATGTTCCAAAAAAAAACAAAAATCCAAAACAATATATACAAAAAAAAATTAGTTTTTTTGTTGTTTTAGCTCAGTGATACAAATCCATTTCACACAGCTGCGTGTAACCTTTCTGTGTGTCACAGTTCAGCACACTCACTCCAATCCGTTTATTCTGTCCAGGTGACACTTTCTGTACGTCACTTAATTAAACCAGACTGAACAAGTTTGTGGGTTTCAGTACACCAGGCCCGTTTATTTTTTTTTTTATATCATACACTTATATACAGAAAATGTTGAACCCCAGGGCTAAGGGTCGAGGACGAGGGCGTGGGCATTCAATTACTGCAGGGGGCAGAGGCCGTGGTCCTGGGCAGGGTGAGACAGTACCTGCTGATGAGGGAGCTGTGGAACGCCGCAGAGCTACACTCCCTAGCTTCATGTCTCAACTTACAGGGACACGTGGTAGAGGACTGTTGAAACCACAACAGTGCGAACAGCTGATCTCGTGGATTGTGGACAATGCTTCAAGTAATTTGTCCACCAGTCAGTCTTCCACGCAGTCCACCCACGTTACCCAAGGGAGCACTCCTCTGGCTCCTCCACCTCAACCTCCTATACCCCAGTCTGCCCCCTCCCAGGAAAATTTGGAATGCGATCCGGCATACTCTCAGGAACTGTTTTCTGGACCCTTCCCAGAGTCACAAACCACTTCTCAGGTTGCTGCTGACCTCGTTCCCGATGCCCAAGTTTTCCAACTGTCGCAGTCTGTGGGTGATGATGATGATGATGATGACAATGTTGAGTTAGTGGAAGAAGTTTGTAAAGAGGTGTCGGATGATGAGGAGACACGGTTGTCAGACAGTGGTGAAGTTGTTGTAAGGGGAGAAATTCCGAGGGGGGAGCAGACTGAGGAATCGGAGGATGACGAGGTGACTGACCCAAGCTGGGTTGATATGCCAAGTGAAGACAGTGCTTCTGAGGCGGAGGCGAGTGCTGCACCAGAACAGGTTGTAAGAGGCAGTGGTGTGGCCAGAGGGAGAAGCAGGGCCAGCAACTGTTTCACGTAGTGAAGCTCCCGTGGCGAGGCCTAGATGTTCGCAAGTCTGGAGGTTCTTTAAAGAAAGTGAGGATGACCGACGGACTGTGGTGTGCAACCTGTGCCACACCAGGATCAGCAGGGGTGCCACCACTACTAGCCTAACCACCACTAGCATGCGCAGGCATATGAGTGCTAGACACCCCACTCAATGGAACCAAGGCCGTTCACCACCTCCTGCGGGTCACACCACTGCTCCTTCCCCTGTGTCACTCGCTGCCTCTGCTAGTCAACCCCCTGCATCACTCGCTGCCTCTGCTAGTCAACCCCCTGCCCAGGACCCCGGCACGAGCGCCTCCCACCGGAAAACCACACCTTCGCCTCCACGATCCTCCACAGTGTCCACCAACGTGTCCCAGCGCAGCGTTCAGCTGTCTTTACAGCAGACGCTGGAGCGCAAGAGGAAATATAGTTCCACCTACCCACATGCCCAAGCCCTCAACGTCCACATCTCCAAATTGCTTAGCCTGGAGATGCTGCCCTATAGGCTGGTAGAGACCGAGGCCTTTCGAAATCTCATGGCGGTGGCTGCCCCTCGGTATTCGGTCCCCAGCCGCCACTATTTTTCCCGATGTGCCGTCCCAGCCCTACACCAGCACGTGTCACAGAACATCATCCGTGCCCTGACCAACGCTGTTTCTGAGAAGGTCCACCTAACCACGGACACGTGGACAAGTGCTGCCGGGCAGGGACACTATATCTCACTGACGGCACATTGGGTTAACTTGGTGGAGGCTGGGACCGAGAATGACCCTGGGGCCGCTCATGTACTGCCCACACCGAGGATTGCGGGGCCTACCTCGGTCACGGTCTCTCAGACGTACTATGCCTCCTCCTCCGACCCCTCCTCCTCCACCGAATTACCATCCGTGGGCATGGCGCCTTCAGTCGGTAGCTCTAGGCGCAGCAGCAGTGCCGTGGGTAAGCGCCAGCAGGCGATGCTCAAACTGCTGAGCTTAGGTGACAAAAGGCACACCGCCCAAGAGCTGTTACAGGGCATCACGGCGCAGACCGATGTGTGGCTGGCACCGCTGAACCTTAAGCTAGGCATGGTTGTGTGTGACAACGGGCGTAACCTGGTGGCGGCTCTGCAACTCGGCAGACTGACACATGTGCCATGCCTGGCCCACGTGTTCAATCTCATAGTTCAGCGGTTCCTCAAGACATACCCCAATCTGTCTGATTTGCTCACCAAGGTGCGCCGCATCTGTGCGTATTTCCGCAAGTCGACCACAAATGCTGCCACTCTCAGGGCAGCGCAGCGCCGCCTACAACTGCCCGCTCACCGACTGTTGTGCGACGTGCCCACGAGATGGAATTCCACATTAAACATGTTATCCAGAGTTTACCAGCAGCGCAGAGCGATTGTAGACTGCCAGATGTCAACTTCCACCAGAACTGGTAGTCAGGTCAGTCAGATTCCTCAAATCTACAATGAGGAGTGGACGTGGATGTCTGATATCTGCCAGGTGTTGAGCAACTTTGAGGAGTCAACACAGATGGTCAGCGGCGATGCCGCCATTATCAGCCTCACCATCCCGCTGCTTTGCCTGTTGAAAAACTCACTGCTCAGCATGAAGTCGGATGCTTTGCGCTTGTCACAAGAGACAGTGGAGGAAGATACATCGCTTGATAGCCAGAGCACCCTCCGGTCTGTTTCTCAGCGCGTATCGGAGGAGGGGGATGAGGATGAGGAGGAAGAAGAGGAGAATGTCGGCGAGACAGTAGAGGGTACCAGTGCTCGGTCCTTAACTCTTGAGCGTGTATGGGCTGAAGAGGAGGACTTTGAGGAGGAGGAGGAGGAGGAGGAGGAGGAAATGGAGAGTCAGGCCAGTGAGGAGAGGGAATTCTTGCGTGTTGGGACTCTGGCGCACATGGCAGACTTCATGTTAGGCTGCCTATCCCGTGACTCTCGCGTTAGAAGAATTTTTTCAAACACCGATTACTGGGTGTTCACTCTCCTGGACCCACGGTACAAGCAGAACCTTTCCACTCTCATCCCTGCAGAGGAAAGGAGTATGAGAGTGAATAGATATCAACAGGCCCTGGTGCACAAGCTGAAACAATTCTTCCCATCTGACGCCGCTAGCAGCAGAGGGCATGGTTCTGTGGGCCAAGTAGCGGGGGAGAGGAGGCGAGCAGGCAGCTTGTCCAGCACTGGCAGGGGAACGCTCTCCAAGGCCTTTGCCACTTTTATGTCACCCCAGCAAGACACTGTCACCTGTCCCCAGTCTAGGCAGAGTAGGGGGGAGCTGTACAGAAAGATGGTGAGGGAGTACCTAGCTGACCATACCAACGTCCGTAGCGATCACTCTGCTCCATACAACTACTGGGTTTCAAAGCTGGACACGTGGCCTGAACTGGCGCCGTACACGCCTGTCAACTGACAGCGCTGACAGGCTGACGCTTATTAAAATGAACAAAGCATGGATTTCACTGGAATTCAAATCTCCTCCGGGGGAAAGCAGCTAAAGAGTTAAATAACTTATGTATCCGATTCCTCTTCTCTACTCCTCCTCCTCCTCCATATCGTCTTTGCCTAACGCTGACCAAAAAAACGCCATTTTTCAGAGGTCCAACTGGCACTCTTTTACCACAATTTTTCCGGAGGTCCACCTACAGGCCCTCTGTCCAAACAATTTTTCTGGAGGTCCACCTACAGGCCCTCTGTCCAAACAATTTTTCCGGAGGTCCACCTACAGGCCCTCTGTCCAAACAATTTTTCTGGAGGTCCACCTACAGGCCCTCTGTCCAAACAATTTTTCCGGAGGTCCACCTACAGGCCCTCTGTCCAAACAATTTTTCTGGAGGTCCACCTACAGGCCCTCTGTCCGAACAATTTTTCCAGAGGTCCACCTACAGGCCCTCTGTCCAAACAATTTTTCTGGAGGTCCACCTACAGACCCTCTCTCCAAACAATTTTTACGGAGGTCCACCTACAGGCCCTCTCTCCAAACAATTTTTCCGGAAGTCCACCTACAGGCCCTCTCTCCAATTCCAGTTTCCAGTTTTATTTGCGCAAACTACGTAAATTTTTATTTTTGGGATAGGTTTGAAAAATAATATTACCTGCGTATCTATATGGCCCAACATTGGATACGGTAGCAAGTAGAAGACCAAACACATGCTGCCCACAGGGTTCCGCAAATTCCTGGTCCACAATGTCAAGGAGCTCGAGGTTCTGTTGATGAGCAACAAATCCTTCTGTGCTGAAATCGCCCACAACGTCTCCATCTAAGAACCTAAAGACCATTGTGGAGAGAGCGGCACAGCTCGCCATCAAAGTGACGAACCCCAACGCCAGACTGCGCAGAGAAGATAACGAATAAATATCTCTGTGGTTATTTTTGCTAAATAAAAGTTAAATAAACACAAAAAAAATTGATCTGTTCCTGTGCCTGATCCACCCAAGTTGAATCTGTCCCATCATGAGGAAGTCCCCCCAAGGAGTCCCCACTGATGAAACTTGCTTCCCATACAACTACCTCACCCCCCGACACCTGTGTCTCGCCATTGTCCACCACCTCCTCAGACAACACTGGTAAATCCCCACTGTCAGCACACGGAAACAGCAAAAGGTCTTGCGAATTGGGGCAGAGAATGTTCTGGGCTAGCACATCAGAGAAGGGGTGACTATGGGGTTCCAGGGAGTACGTGACCACATGCAATATCCATTTAAAAGTCATGCCACAATTGATCGAGCTCATAATTGACAATTGTACCGGTTGATGCTAAATTTTTAAGCTGGGGTCCTGCGTCGTCATTCTAACTACATCCGGCTGTTGTCACCACCACACACGCTAGCCCAGGGGGCACTCCTCTGGCTCTTCCAGCGAAACCTCCTTCCCCCCACCTACAGGCCCTCTCTCCAAACAATTTTTCCGGAGGTCCACCTACAGGCCCTCTCTCCAATTCCAGTTTCCAGTTTTATTTGCGCAAACTGCGTAAATTTTTATTTTTGGGATAGGTTTGAAAAATAATATTACCTGCGTATCTATATTGCCCAACATTGGATACGGTAGCAAGTAGAAGACCAAAAACATGCTGCCCACAGGGTTCCGCAAATTCCTGGTCCACAATGTCAAGGATCTCGAGGTTCTGTTGATGAGCAACAAGTCCTTCTGTGCTGAAATCGCCCACAACGTCTCCATCTAAGAACCTAAAGACCATTGTGGAGAGAGCGGCACAGCTCGCCATCAAAGTGATGAACCCCAACGCCAGACTGCGCAGAGAAGATAACGAATAGATATCTCTGTGGTTATGTTTGCTAAATAAAAGTTAAATAAACACAAAAAAAAAAGATCTGTTCCTGTGCCTGATCCACCCAAGTTGAATCTGTCCCATCATGAGAAAGTCCCCCCAAGGAGTCCCCACTGTAACTTGCTTCCCATACAACTACCTCACCCCCCGACACCTGTGTCTCGCCATTGTCCACCACCTCCTCAGACAACACTGGTAAATCCCCACTGTCAGCACACGGAAACAGCAAAAGGTCTTGCGAATTGGGGCAGAGAATGTTCTGGGCTAGCACATCAGAGAAGGGGTGACTATGGGGTTCCAGGAAGTACGTGACCACATGCAATATCCATTTAAAAGTCATGCCACAATTGATCGAGCTCATAATTGACAATTGTAAATTTTTAAGTTGGGGTCCTGCGTCGTCATTCTAAATACATCCGGCTGTTATCACCACAACACACGCTAGCCCAGGGGGCACTCCTCTGGCTCTTCCAGCGAAACCTCCTTCCCCCCACCTACAGGCCCTCTCTCCAAACAATTTACCCGGATAGGGGACGTATTAGATATTGTACTGATGTTTTTTTGTTTTTCTTCTTTTAATTGCCTCCTGACCTGTGATAGGCAGAGCATGGACACGTCCCCTTAGCTGCAGTGGGAAAGACACTCCCCTGGCCAGAGCAAGCTCTTTTTCCGTTTTCCGTGGTCGAAAGATCCATGAAATATAAGGTCCCATGATAGGGGACGTGTACGGTATTAAACTGAGAAGAATCGATACCATACCGGTTGAAGCAACAGTTTTTCCAAATCCATTCCGGCTGTTGTCACCACCACACACGCTAGCCCAGGGGGCACTCCTCTGGCTCTTCCAGCGAAACCTCCTTCCCCCCACCTACAGGCCCTTTCTCCAAACAATTTACCCGGGTAGGGGGCGTATTAGATATTGTACTGATTTTTTTTAGATCTTTTAATTGCCTCCTGCGATAGACGGGAATCGAACCCGGGTCAACTGCTTGGGAAGCAGCTATGCTCACCACTTTACCACCAACAGCCACAGCAACTGATAAGAACAGATACTAAACTTGATGTCAGCTGCAGTGTCAGCATGAGCAGTGGTGTCACCTGCAGGCGGTGATGGACCTTCGTTGCACCTAGTTGGGTGCTTCCCTAACATGTGATGGGCATGTGCCTCGCCTTTCTTTGGGTGAGCACAATTGCCATGAGGGTAACCACCAGGCTGTTGCCTGAGAATTTGGGGTAATGGTGGGATTAGGCAGCCTCAGAGGCATCCATGCATGCTGCCCCTGCTGTTTCCTGTCCATTTCCGTGGTGTTTCCATCATTTTCTGAGGTTTCCAGGTTTTCACCCAGCCTTCCCTAGGCAGAGCCTTGGTCCCCTGAAAAAATGCTCGAGTCTCCCATTGACTTCAATGGGGTTCGTTATTCGAAACGAGCACCCGAGCATCGGGAAAAGTTCGACTCGAATAACGAGCACCCGAGCATTTTAGTGCTCGCTCATCTCTAGTAGTCACCTGAAATGGTTTTCACTTCTCAGGTGTTCCCAGTCAGGTTTAATAAGTGGGATTTCTTGCCTTATAAATGGGGTTGGGACCATGAGTTGTGTTGGGCAGAAGTCAGGTGGATACACAGCTGATAGTCCTACTGAATAGACTGTTAGAATTTGTATTATGGCAAGAAAAAAGAAGCTAAGTAAAGAAAAACGAGTGGCCATCATTACTTTAAGAAATGAAGCTCAGTCAGTCTGAAAAATTGGGAAAACTTTGAAAGTGTCCTCAAGTGCAGTCGCAAAAACCATCAAGCGCTACAAAGAAACTGGCTCACATGAGGACCTCCCCAGGAAAGGAAGACCAAGAGTCACTTCTGCTGTGGAGGATAAGTTCATTCGAGTCACCAGCCTCAGAAATCGCAGGTTAACAGCAGCTCAGATTAGAGACCAGGTCAATGCCATACAGAGTTCTAGCAGCAAACACATCTCTACAACAACTGTTAAGAGGAGACTGTGTGCAGCAGGCCTTCATGGTAAAATAGCTGCTAGGAAACCACTGCTAAGGACAGGCAACAAGCAGAAGAGACTTGTTTGGGCTAAAGAACACAAGGAATGGACATTAGACCAGTGGAAATCTGTGCTTTGGTCTGATGAGTCCAAATTTGAGATCTTTGGTTCCAACCACCGTGTCTTTGTGTGACGCAGAAAAGGTGAACAGATGGACTCTACATGCCTGGTTCTCACCATGAAGCATGGAGGAAGAGGTGTGATGGTGTAGGGGTGCTTTGCTGGTGACACTGTTGGAGATTTATTCAGAATTGAACGCATACTGAACCAGCATGGCTACCACAGCATCTTGCAGCGGCATGCTATTCCATCCGGTTTGCGTTTAGTTGGACCATCATTTATTTATCAACAGGACAATGACCCCAAACACACCTCCAGGCTGTGTAAGGGCTATTTGACCAAGAAGGAGAGTGATGGGGTGCTATGCCAGATGACCTGGCCTCCACAGTCACCAGACCTGAACCCAATCGAGATGGTTTGGGGTGAGATGGACCGCAGAGTGAAGGCAAAAGGGCCAACAAGTGCTAAGCACCATTTCAGGTGACTACCTCTTGAAGCTCATCAAGAGAATGCCAAGAGTGTGCAAAGCAGTAATCAAAGCAAAAGGTGGGTACTGTGAAGAACCTAGAATATAAGACATATTTTCATTTGTTTCACACTTTTTTGTTAAGTATAATATTCCACATGTGTTAATTCATAGTTTTGATGCCTTCAGTGTGAATCTACAATTTTCATAGTCATGAAAATACAGAAAACTCTTTGAATGAGAAGGTGTGTCCAAACTTTTGGTCTGTACTGTATACTTCATAATACATTTTTATCTGGAGGTACACATATCTATTTATTAAATCCCTTGCTGGGATACACAATATTTTGCATGGATACACAATGATGATAATTGGCGATATGTCAAGTGGACCACTTTTAACACATGCATAGTGGACATTCTTAATATAATTTTCTTATGTATTACTCTCAGCTTTGCTGTGTAGTAATTGTGCGTAGTCTCTCTCTTGAAAGTGCAATCATTTATGTTCCACATTTCTCTTGCCTTCAGTTTCTGTCATGTGAAAAGCTACTTCCTGCCAGCAGCTGTGTTAACCATAATGCAATTAGTGCATTCTTCAAATGCCACCTCCATTTCAGATGTATTATTTTGCAGTTCTTCAGTAAAATCAGATATTTAAAGGAGTATTCTGGGAGGTTAAAGTTATCCCCTATCCACCCACTCTATGGGAGTTCTGGAGATAGCCGAGCACTCTGCTCGGAACTCCTATAGAAATTAATGGAGTGGCTGCCCACCTGTGCAACCAGCTGCTTCGGTCATTTCAGGGGAGCAGCAGCTAGCCTGCAGGTGTATGGGGCCCCCATGCTCATGATCGGTGAGGGTCCTACCGCAGGGACCCCCACCGATTATGAGACTGGTAGTTATCTCCTATCCTGTATGTATTTTAATTATATAATTATGTGAACACCTGTCTAACTGATGTCTGGGTTGTCATTCAGTTTTAAGATGAGAGTTATACCATATTCACATTAAGTCATGATTAAAGGAGTTATCCAACTGTTTGTAACTGATGACCTATCCTCTGTATCAGCATCTGATAGGTGGAGTTCAGACACTAGGGACCTCACCTCGACTGATCAGCTGTTTGAGAAGGCCCCAGTGCTCCTGTGACTGCCACGGCCTTTTTTCAGCTTACCCTAGACCAATGACGTTACAACCATCACTCATGTGGCCTACGTGCGGCTCAGATCCTTTCAAGTGAATGGGGCTGAACTGTGTCTAAGCCACATGATGGTTGTGATATTTCTGGTCTAGAGTAAGCTGTGAGAAGGCCACGGCACAGTAGGGGTCCCAGGTGTCAGACCCACGCTGATCAGATGGCCTATCCAGAGGAGTCAGATAACCCCTATGAGGCAACTTTCCAAAATAAATATACCTGAGATTTAAAGGGATTCTGTCAGCAGGATATTGGGTATAGAGATAATTACATCTCTATACCGGCCTTACTGCTGTGATTGTAAATATGTAAGTGTAATTTTTATTAGGGCAGTAGTTTACATAAAAAAGCGTTTTTATTAACATGTGAAATACCTGGATAAGGAGCCCAAGGGAAGGTCCTGCGAGCCGTTGGAGCCCAGCACCGCTCTCTAGCTAATTATGTACGCCCCTTCAGCACTGTCTTCTCCTCCGGCTGCGGCACAGACTCTTGTATGCATGGTGCATGCGCGAGATGCGCCGCAGCCGGGGGAGAGGACAGCGCTGAAGGGGCATGCATAATTAGCTGGAGGGCGGTGCTGGGCTCCGAAATCTGCGGCGTGCCCGGGCTCCAACGGCTCACAGGACCTCCCCTTGGGCTCCTTATCCAGGTATTTCACATGTTAATAAAAACGCTTTTTTATGTAAACTACTGCCCTAATAACAATTACACTTACATATTTACAATCACAGCAGTAAGGCCGGTATAGAGATGTAATTATCTCTATACCCAATAGCCTGCTGACAGACTCCCTTTAAGACTCATTACACACAGAGTGATCTATTTCAAGCATTTATTTCTTTTAATGTTGATTATCATGGCTTACAACTAATGAAAACCCTAAATTCAGTATCTCAGAAAATTTTTATATTGTGGAAAAAGTGCAATATTGTAGACTCATGGTGTCACACTATAATTAGTTAATCAACACCAAACATAAAGGCTAGTTTCACACTAGTGTTCAGAGATCCGAAAGGCTGTTTCCGTCAGGGAACAGCCTGCTGGAGCTCCCGGGTGCCATCATTGACAGATGCTACCTGAATGTCTGCCAGCCACATTACTATATTTGCTAGTGTGAAACTAGCCTAAGCCTGTAAATTGTCCCTCAGTCTGGTTCAGTAGGCTACACAATCATGGGGAAGATTGCTGACTTGACAGTTGTCCATAAGGCAGTCATTAATAACCTCCAAAAGGAGGGTATTTTTTTAACTGAATTACTGAAATCAAATAACTTTTCGCTGATAATCTAATTTATTGAGCTGCAGCTGTATTTTCTTAGGCTTGTTTCACACTGCTGGCAGGCTGTTCTGGCATAGAATGCCAGGAATCGGCCGGACAAAAACAGCTGCACGCAGTGGTATTTGTCCAGCTGTTTCTCTGCATATATTGCCACATCGCGGCTGTTTCACCGCCTGACCCCATAATAGTTAATGGGGCTGGACGGCATTGCGGCAGCATCCAACGGCCGGATCTGGCAGGCTGTTCCCAGCCAGAACAGCCTGCCGGATCGGCAAATGCAAGTGTGAAACAAGCCTAAACTGGATACCACATCATGTTGAAAATGATTTCTACTAGAAGTTTGAGACAAACTACTCTAGAGCTCTCTTGCCTTCAGTTTTTTTGGACAGAAAGTACTGTAGTTGTCTGACACCTACAATTTTCAACCATGTTGGTTTTAATGGGGCTGTTTTTCTTGTTACATTGTATCTAAACACTGAACTATTAATGACCTATCCTCAGTATAGGAGATAAATATCTGATTTTCATAGAGAATTCGTAGAGAATTCCAGACTTTGGCGAGGTCATCAGGATGTCTCATGGTCACTTGATGACC
This sequence comes from Rhinella marina, assembly GCA_900303285.1. Lineage (NCBI taxonomy): Eukaryota > Metazoa > Chordata > Amphibia > Anura > Bufonidae > Rhinella > Rhinella marina. Next base: position 22,797 of record ONZH01020906.1, on the reverse strand, counting down.
GTTGATAGAGGTAGAAAAGCCGAATGGGAAAATACACCTGATTGGGAGTTTCTTCACCTGTACGAGGTCAGTCATGCTTGAGCATACGTCTCTTAGCAAGAGTACTAGCTGCTAGATCCTGAACAGAGCTTTACTGTTCTCAAAAGTGAGGTCTCCTGCCTCTGTGGCTGCACTAAGTATGACAGCGGCGTCAGATAGTCCATCAGACCACACGTAATATTTCTTGGAGGTTCGCTTGAACCTGACTTGGGCCTTAAAGCTCTATGCGCTCTTTCTATGATGACTTGGTCAGCTCTTTCCTGGCCTAGGAGCATGGCAAAAATCTGGTGCCCTGTCGTGCTAATAGACTCCGCCGATATAGACTATGGTATTCACACATTCTTCCTCATGCTCTGGCTTTCTTGGTCCTCTAGTTAGAGGAAAGCTGAGTTTATCTGATCCCAGAGTTCATGCATATTGGTTTGCATCACATTGCTGTGTTGTATGACCGCAGCCTGCGAGTCCCCCAATGCAGCTACCCTGTGGCCTATTTGTTTCATGTTGAACTTAATGTCCACCAACTCTCTTAAAACTGGTGTGAGAGCTTCTGCTAGGGAGCTCTTTAAAAGGCCAGAGTAATAGGAACAGAGTCATGCTCACCATGCATGCCAGAGACAGCACAGCAGCTGCCATCGTCTGAATCTTCCATGTAAGAGGCTGTACAAGCTTCAAGGCGCCATCTTGCCTCAACCCACCAGAGAGGTGAGCTTCTTCTCAGGAATTTATCCAGCTCAGACTGGTTTTTCTGATGTCGCAGGGTACTCTGACCCTCCTTGCTTTTGGCTTTGCTCATTTTTGCCCATAATTGAGGATGATTAGTGCCCCAAAAGCAGCTTTGGCAGGCTTCTAGGTGAGGAGCTCGGAGATAAAGCTTCCATCTCCTGTAACTGCTAGCTCCTCCCCCCCAAGTCAAAGTGATGTTTTGCTGTCATGCATTCCACTTTATTATGCAACATTGGGGCATTCAAGAAATTCGTATAGGTATGTCAAGCTTGATTAGTACCCTGCAAAAATCTCGCATTTGTTTCTTTAAGTGCTGCTGTATGTGATATAATGTTGTGTCATGATACCACTTTGGTATCCCAGCACAAGGCCAAGTTCTCAGTATGCCCCCCATTAGTTTGGAAAGAGTCCCATCACCATCCATGCAACCTACAAATAAATTCCTCATCAGACACCAAATGAAGACTGCCCCTTTTGGGGTTACATCTTCGACTGTTGTCATCACTTCTATACTAATGTGTAGGTCTCTGCAACAATGAGGAGGAGGACAATAGGAATTCAATTCTCGATTATCACCGGTGGGTGTGTGAGAAATAAGAATAATCCCGCCCCGTATAATTATGTTGTCCCCAACATCGGTAAATCTGGTGGAATGAAGCAATAACTGTAGGGTTGGATTCTCAGATTGGGGTCTCTTCTGATCCTCTGACACATTATGTACCTTGGTTAAATCCCTCACTCCTGCCAAAAAAATTCCAATCTCCCTCTTGTAAGAGCCTACCATCTAGGGACTGGAAAAATGGCTTACAACCAGAACTAGGAGCATACACATTATTAATAGTTAGTTTCTCAACAGTTGTGTCTAAAATTGGGCTATCTGAAAACATCGATCTCTGTCCCTCTAAGTAGATACCATCAAGTGCCTAAATATATTTGTGAATAAGTAAAAACACCCCTGTCTTCCTCATAACTGAAAAGGAGCCTTGTATGTCCCCTGCCCATAATTTCTTCATATGATAGAAATATGATTCCTCTAGGTATGTCTCCTGCAATAATGCTGTCATCTATTTCTCCTCCAGAGCATTACAATTTCCGGCTCCACTAAATGAGTAGGAGAAGGTATCTGACTCTGGTGAGCCCCCACACCCCTATTCTAATACAGTTAGGCTATCCAGTTGGACAAGACTGATTAATTATTGGTAGTATTGGCAGTATTAAATCCCTCTTTGGCTCACAAGTCCAAAGACCATCATGCAGTGTAAATTGCTGAAGTTAGGCACTGTGAAAAATCACTCCTAGTCTCGTTGTGTTTCTTGTGATCCTAACGATTCTTCATGAGATGAGTATCAAAAAAAAGCAGCTGCATCCTACAGATTGGTGAAGATGTCAATGGTCCCATCCCATTTAAAGATCTTCAGAGTGGCAATAAATTGTAATACAGGTTGAGGAGACATTTGAAAAGGGCCATATTTTCTTGAACACATCAGCAGAGTAGCTTGCTTTGGTTTAAGAACTCTATGAACCTGGGTTTGTGATCTCTCCATTTAGCCTTCAGTGAGGTTAATCCATGACTCCAGCTCTGTGATCTTAAAGAAATAAAACCACTTTGGCCTGAAGCTGTGTCAGAGTAGATAAAACCGTGGCCTCTAATGTCTGGATTCTCTTTGAGGAGGCTGAGAGGAGGAAAGAATTACTCTCATGGAGCGTTCAGCACCTGGTGCCATCTTTCCTCATATCAGGCAATGGGTTATCTGCTGTCAGAGATCTCTGTCTCACTAGAAACTTCTCTGTGTGATGCTGGAGGTTGTTGGATTTCTCCAGTTTTTATAGATCGAGGCTACAGAGCCCACTGTTTGTGTCTTACATGCATGTGCCAGAGCCAGAAGTCTACACAAAAATATTAAGTAATTTGCAATGTCATATTGAAAAGAGATAAAGGGTGGTGGCTAATATGTATATACCACCACCGCATACACCCAAAACGTTATTCAAATTAAACAGTTATACGATGAATAGAAATCATTATGCACTATTAAGTGTAGGGATTTTAACAAAGTGCCAAGTGCTAAATCATAAGATGGATATGAGAGAAATGGGAGGCTCACATGTAGAATACTTTCTTGGAAGAGTTTGGATGGGAAGATGTGTAGGAGGTAAGGAACCCGAAGGGATACACCCATAGAATTTTCTTGCTATTCTGAAATTCACAATGTGTTTTCAAGAACAGATTTGATTGGGCAGGAACATATTAATAGAAGCATACACAATATTTTTTACACAAATGTAAGCTAAGCCTCTGCGTTGCTAATATAGGACACTGGAAAGGTAATCAGAGGTAATATTTTTAAACAAAGTGCTGCTGGTAAGCAGTAGAGATGAGCGAATCGAATGTTCGTCGAATTTTTTAAAAGATTCGTACTTAATACGAAGCTATTCAGTCGAAGCTGCATACCAATCATGAGTTATTATGTCGTGTTCTGCTAACATTCCCCCGAAAACGTGTACAAAGTGCGTACGAAGCTTTAGCGTATTATTGTCTAGACCCACACAAAGAACGAATATACAGTAAAAGTATGCTACTTAACCGAATATGTACGCATTAGGGTACAAATTATCAGATGCGTAGCATTAGCGTACAAATTATATGATGCGTACAACGTATGTACAAAGATTTAAGACGAATCTTCCAAAGTGAATCTGAAAATATTCGGATTCGCTTCGTTGTAAAAAAATTTCCAAGATTCGTATTGAATCTACGAAGCGGCGAATAGATTCGCTCATCTCTAGTAAGCATGTGGAAAATTTAGCAAACAGAATGATGAAAAAGGAGAAAGAATACAATATATAGATAATCCCACTGACTTAAAAATGAGTGGTTAGACTTATAAAATTGTTATAAAGATATGGTATGCGTTAAAGCAAAGTGGGATATGTTTTTCTAAGCCAAATATTTTTGCTACAGGCAAATGTTCCAGGGAAAGTGCTAGATTCTATAATAGCTAACTGGAAAAATCTAACCAAATTACAGAAATTGAGTGTGCAAATGGAAATGTTTCAAATACTCAAGAAATCATAAATGGTTGAAATTGTTAATCATCATAAGAAACTTTATTGAAATAAACCCCAGTTTGTGGATAGTGAATTAAAGGACTTTCTTGTGGGGATCTCGTTACAAAAATTAACATGTGTTCAGAGAGAGATCTTAGATGCCCCATTTTGACTTATTGATTATGAAATTAATGCAGTCCTTTACTCTGTTGCGAAGAATAAATCCCCCAGGGAATTGGTGATAGATAAATTATTGGGTGTATGGAACTTCACAAAAGAGCAGGGATTCTACCTGACCCTCTGAGAGAAACATTGATATAGTCCTGTTTGCTTATAAAAACTGACAATTGCTGGCATGGATACTGTGAGGCAGTGACAGGCCTCATACTTGATAGAGGTCTGGAGGGGGTGGATATTCCAGTCCACACCCCTATTCCACCACAGGTGAGGCCACCTGGGTGTAATCACTGGGGTGATAAACCAGCCTTCAGTGTAAGAGTGGAGGGAGAACTTGGACAAAGAAGCCTGCAGAGGCTCTGTGTGGTTGCAGCCAGGAGGGCTGAGGAAGCCTGAAATTTGGGGGGACCCACCAACTCCTACTGGCTAGGCCACTCCAGGACCTTAAAAAGCTTCTTACGAAGCCACTCCTTAGTTGCCCTGGCGGTGTGCTTGGGACCATTTTCATGCTGAAGACCCAGCCACGTTTTATCTTCAATGTCCTTGCTGATGGAAGGAGGTTTGCACTCAAAATCTCACAATACATGGCCCCATTCATTCTTTCATGTACACGGATCAGTTGTCCTTGTCCCTTTGCAGAGAAACAGCCCCAGAGCATGATGTTGCCACCCCCATGCTTCACAGTAGGTATGGTGTTCTTTGGATGCGACTCAGCATTCACTCTCCTCCAAACACGACGAGTTGTGTTTCTACCAAACAGCAACAACATTTTTCCACCATAATTTGCAAATAAATTCTTTAAAAATCAGACAATGTGATTTTCCGGATTTGTTTTCTCATTTTGTCTCTCATAGTTGAGGTCTACCTATGATGTCAATTACAGGCCTCTCTCATCTTTTTAAGTGGGAGAACTTGCACAATTGGTGGCTGACTAAATATTAAAATTTTTTTCCCCACTGTACATACTGTATATGTTCTTTGAATCTACAGGCAGAGCAATCCAACCCAGAGGAAAAAAACTCTATTAGCACTAGATGTTTCTAAAGCTTCTAAACCCTTGACAAGAGCAGGGTTCATGTCCTCCATAAATTTGTTTTTGTTGGTCATTGGCAGGTATCTAGAACCTTTAAAATAAAATGGGGATCAAGGCATGGCTGCCCACTTTTAACCTTGCTCTTTGCAAGTTTGTTTAAAGTTTTGGTCGCTCTTATCAGGCAAGACAAGAAAAAAGTACGTTTTCTGTTTGAAGAAGTCTCTGAAAATATATTGTTATATGCTGATGACCTCCCCCTATTTCTTGGTTCCCATGGATCAATACAAAGACTGTCTGAAGTATTCAAGGAATATGGGATTAGAACATGCTTTACAGTTAATTGAGGGAAATCAGCATACATTCCATTAGATGAATTGGGCACTTTCCAGCCTAGGGAGATTGAAGTTAAACATATATGACAATATATAAAACACCTTGGTGTTAGTGTTTTGCATTCTATACACGACTTTACTAAATTAAATGTACTACCATTAATAAACCGGTTAATTGATCAAGTAAGAGAAAAAGTGGTATTGTGGAAGAGACTTGCATTCTCAATGGCTGTGAGAATAGCTCTCATTAAAATGTTTTTTTTTTACCTATGATTTATTTCATTCTGTAACTTCCCAATATATATACCACTAAAGATATTTAAGCTGTTACATAATGTGTTTACAGATCTAGTGTAATTGTGTAGAATCTAGTGTAGAATGTATGCAATTACTGTTTCTCCATTATACAGAGGGGAAAGATGGTTTGTCAGTTGTAGAAATTTTTTGACCAATCAGTTCTACAAAATAGTTCCTTTTAATAGATCTATTATACATCCATACGATAAAGATCATACTGTTTACAACATTATTGAAATGAGACAGGCAGGTTACTTGGAGATGTTCCACACTGAAGCGAGGTTTGAGTGTACACCCCTGTGGACTAATATTTGAAAGCGATCGATAAGATAGATTATAGATTTTCCCAGGGATGGACCAGAAATGGCCCTGGAAAAAAAGACTAAAATGAGCCCAAGTTGTAGGCAAGTCCAAGTTGACAGAAGGTGGGGCAACCCAAGTAGCCAGGACCAACAGAGCCACAAGTAGACAGGAGCAGCAATTCCATAGTGAAGCACAAAATACCACCCCAGCAAAACCAAATACAACAGTGCAGAATAAAATATTGACCTATCACTATATTGAGGATGGAAATACAGTTTGATTCAGGAGGGCACTTGTGGCTGCTGACCAGGTGCATAAGTATCTGATGTTCCTAGCATTAATTAATGCTAAGTGCATCAGATCGTTATATACCTGGCCAGCAGCCATGAGGATGGTTGGAGTGGCCCCCTGGGAAATTTCCCTGGGTGACGCCAGTGCGTTGTCTGGGCACGGTGACATAATCAGTGATGATGTGATTATATCATTGCGCGTGATGGCCTCTACAGTAGCTAATGGAAAAGATGAGTATTTCTTTCTTTTTTTTTTTTACCCTGATTAATCCCTGAAAGGCCAAAATTTTTGCCTCAGATACTTTGATCTGCGATGAACATCTGAGGGGTTCAATGACCGGGACGGGGGGGGGTGGGGGGTGGGGTGGTCCATCATTGCGCCTGCTACATACAAAGGAATGTGCTTCATGACAAAGTAATTTGTCACAAATCGAATTAAATCGCCTGTATTATTCACTGAAAAATTGACCAAATATTGCTTCAGGACTGGGATTCAAAATGTCTAAAAGAAATATATTGCAGAAATTTAAACAGATGTGGAAAACCTGGGTAGATTAATATATGTTGCAATAAAATGTTTTTGGATGGAATTATAAGCGCTGTAGGGGGAAGTTGGGAAATGTTTTTATTTTTTTTGGTGGATGGATGTATAATTATTATTGGATCTATTACTGAATTTGATTATTTAATTGTTGATTTGTAATGGATAATTTTATAATAGTATGAAATGATGGTTTAATGGCAAAAATGTAATGTCTTGTATATGGAATCTTTTATATATATTTTTATATGTTTTTATATAGTGAAAAAGTTTACTCAACTACATGCAGATTTTTCTTTAGGATAACTTATTGTGCAATCATACATTAATACACCTGTCTTCCATAATTTGTGCGTAAACTGGAGTAAATCAAACAATTACTGTAAATCAAAATGCATTATTTTGATCTGCTGCTGAAAATGGTATTTAATTATTGAATTTTTCTTTTCTGCTTCAATAATTTTTATGATGCAAGCTAAGTAATTACACATATTCACAAAATTAGCAAGATTAGCAAGATAAAAAAAATGTCAAAAATATTTCATGCTTTAAAAAACAGCTTTAGTCTTCTGTCTTACACACATACTTCAGGCAAGGTACATCCCCTGTCACTACTTTAGCTTTGGCAAAGGCTGTGAATGAGCAGTGAAGCCATCTTTTGATTTTTTATTTTAAAAAAAAAAATAGACTAGAAAGTGTCTTTTCTAAATTGATATGGCAAGGCATACATCAGGTATTTCTTTATGATGCCTAATAATGAAAGAATAGAAAGGGTGGCTTTCTAATTGCATGAATATATAATAAAGCTTGTATTTGAAGCTAAATATATGGAACCTGTCATACAGAGAAACAGTTGACAATATTTGTATAATGTGCTAAATTTCTGGCACTAGCAAAGAAATACACTCATTCCAGTGGCCTAAATGCCATGCAGTGCACACAGCTTTCCCATCCATAAGACTGTGAACAGGGTCCAGGGATTGGACTGAAACATTGGTCGAATTACTGTGAGATGCTGGCAGTCCTGCAGGGCTTTCAGAAGGCCCCGGCTATCATTGCAACCATAGCAAGCTCCCTCTGTCTAACCACTCAGATGCAGTGGTCTTTATTGACTGAGGCATCTGAGGGGTTAAATGGCTGGGATTTTATATATCTCTGATCCCGCCACTGTGGGTGGGTGTCAGCTGTATCTATACATTTGGCACCAGCTTGTGAGCTGTTCCATATATTTCTTAGCAACCATTGACATACATGTGCGTATATTTGCTAACAGTTTAATACTTCGTTTAAACATTTAACTCTATTACATACAGTTAATGCCCTTTTATATGGGCCGATGCCCAGGCAATTATTGGGAACAAACTAAACACTCCCAATATTTGCCTAATCTTGACCAAAGGCGACTGCTGGATTTAAATGATCCAATCACCTTCTCTGTATGGGGACAAAGATCCCTGCTCCTTCATCTTCATATAGATTCCATGGGGGAGATTTATCCAGACTAGTGCACCCATATGTCAGTCATGATCTCCCTGCACTGCCATGAGATGTGCCTAATTTATTAAGAGGCAGATACCTCTTAATAAATTAGGAGCATCTCTGCCATGCTGTGCCCCAGAAATTGAAGTCTATGCCAGCCATAGATTGATGCAGACTTCAGCCATAACTTACTCCAGTTACTGGAATAAGTTGTAGTAAATCTGGCAGGCTGTGTGAAGCCCTGCCCCTCCTGCTAAAACCTGCCCCTTTTTCTAGCCATTTTGAAAAGTGTCGAGAAGCATAAAAAGCAGCATATTATGGTGCACATATGGCGTGTGCATTAAGGTGTGCACAATAGTGGCGGAAACACCTTGGTAAATTGTCCCATTACTACCAGCAGCACATCCCTGTTACTGCAACTTTATGTGCACCATAAAGGATGAGACATTTATTTGGGGCCATAATTGGGAATGAGTGTTCCTATGTACGCTCATCTCTGACAACTGGCCCAATCCTTGGCTCATGTAAAAGTCTCCTATTTCAACAGTTCATTCTCAAATAATTTGAATATCTTTAGCAATATTTGACAAGCTTTATATAACGGTCTCTAATCTGTTCTCTTTGGCACTTTGTTAGTTTCTCTATTCATCAATACTACATCAAATGTATTGGCTTCAGGTAGTAGATGGGGGGAAGTACTAAACTCAGTAGGGTGAGGAGGATTATAGTAAACAAGAATCAGAAAGAAGCGTTTTATGAGTTTTCACCTCATAAAACATATTTCTACCTTTGAAGAACTACATTATGTTTCGTATCACTTTATAAGACAGAATGCTCAAAATGTTGTTTACCTTATACTACTTTGCATCATAGTTCTAGGAATGTCCACAGTCAAAGTTTTTTGGAAGGAAGCATGAGCTCTTCTGTATCACATAACAGGTACTAGATTCAGAGAAGATCCATAGTTATTTCTTTTCCATGGAGGACCTTTGTGGCTTCAGCTCTCATGTTATCCCAGGCTAATGTGCGCATAATATTCTGCAACACCTGTGCCATTTACAACATGGGAAAGAGACTTGAAAGCAGGATGCTACATACATGGTTCAATTCTTGGTGCAGGGCAGAAGGATTTGGGTTCCTATATCAATGGGCTAGTTTTCCATTGGGGTAAAAACTGTAATCCACAGATAATTTGTACCTAAATAGTAGGGGGTCTGCTGTTGAGGCGAAAATTATAGCAGGCGTGGCATGGTATTTAAAATAGGAATGGGTGGCGGGGCGGAATAACACAAAAAATGAAGAGGTAGCTAGGTCAGAGAGTGGTCCAAATATATTGCTGGGTGGAGAAATGGATTATGCAAAATTACAAGGGCAATGGACAAGAATATCCACATAGTACAAACTAATATTGAAGAACAATGTGCCAACAAAATTTCAAGAATTTACGTGGAAAATTACCAAGCAAATTGGAGAAGCTTGAGTTAATTTTCCTGGGAGATGTAGTGTAGTTGATGTGGCTGAAACTTAACTAGATTCTTCACTTGACTGGGTTGTTAATATTCAGGGTATTATACTCTTTAGGAAAGACAAGGCAAATAGGAAAGGAGAGTAGTGACTCTGTATATTAGGAGTGATATGAAAGTGAGTGTGAATTGTGGGTGAAGAAGGTGAGGTTGTTGAAACCTCATGGGTGGAACTACAAGGAGAAATAAACACTGAAAAAATAATATTTGGTGTACTGTAATCTATAGGCATCTCCCCAACATCACAGTGGAGATAGAGGTTCAATTGTATAACCAAGTAGAGCAGGCTGCACAGAAAGTACAATGGTGATAATGGGAGATTTTAACTTTCCAGATATTGATCAGGGTCATGGTTCTGCTTCAACTGCAAATGGGATAGAATTCCTGAACTTGCTGCAGGATCACTTTATAGGCCAGTTTATAGAAGGCCCTACAAGAAGAGGTTACCATATTTGTGAGTAAAGACATCAACAAAGCCACCCCCCTGATATTTATATTACATCAAACACTCACTCTGATACAACAATTTCTGTATCTTGTTGGCCACCCTTTAGTTGTTGGGGACCCAAACAAAGTCGTATGATGGAGAAAGTAGAGGAGGCAGATGAAGATGAAAAGCTACCATTGGAGGTGTGGGGGGGGGGGGGGCAGGAGGATTTGCTGGTGTAGGAGGACGAGGCTGATGGTGATGACGACACTGGACTTTATGACCAATCATTGCAGTGCAAGGGGGAGCAGATCCAGAAAGAACTGGGTCCACAAGCATGCTGGTGAGCATGGCAAGCGTTATGCTTACTTACATACTGACAAGTGTATTGTTTCTATCAAGCAAACTGATAATAAATGGATAGTCTGCTTTTAGACTGCAAAATGGGGAATGTTTTCTTGTTGTCAAAAGGGAGGAAAAATTGCTGTATTATCAGGATACACTGATTTTGCAAACTCAATCATGTCACTGCTGCAGTCTGCCTGCCATCATGTTTTGGACTGTATGGATGCTGCTGCCACAGGTGCTAATTCCCCTAGTGCCACTACCATTACACAATTGCACATCCACTGCCTTGTCTGTTCCATGCAGTGCTGCTGTTACTATTACTGCCACTTATTACCCCTATATAGCTTACCCTGTCCACTTCCCCACTGCACTGCTGCTGCTTCTAAAAAAAGGGAGTTTTTTAATGCTTATTGAACAAGCCACTGTTTATTATGACATTAACAATTGTATTTGTGTAAACATGAGCATGTATCTGCAACTGTTAAGGCAGAATTTTTGGACCCTTGTTCAGATCAAGTCACTGTTTCTTCTGGCATTAATATGTGTGTGTATATAAACAGGGCCCTGCATCTGCCCCCACAAAAGTATAATTTTTGGATGCTTGTTTAGAACAAATTACTATTCTTTTTCAATAACACTGTGTGTATAAACATCATCTGTCTTCAATAAGGGAAAATTTGGGAAAGCTTAACTTTCTGTTACTGTATATCAGCGGCTCATGCTCGCTGTCATCCCACTCTCCCAGGCTATAGTTTCATCTCTCTGTGTACCAACTTCTGCTCATTTTCTGGATATTGACCCTATGCTATCTGACCCTTCACTGCCTGTCCTGACCACAGACTGTTTATCGGATTGATCATACTCTGTCTGCTCTGGCCCCAGCCTGTCTCTAAAAATGTTTTTTTCCTGATCCTTTGTTGCCTCTTGACCCCTGTGGTTCAGCTGTCAATCTTATAGAGGCTGGATCAGAAGGAAGCAGTCTGGTGGTTTTCTTGGAGCGAAGTCCAGATACCTTTACATTGGTTCATAGGTGAAAACCAGGGACTGCCAGGATAATGCCCTTAGGAGTAGCGAGAGTGAAAGTCAAATCTATTGGTTGACACAGTGGTTCCACACCCACTGACATAATAGTTTGCTGAGGTCTTAGAACCCACTGGCCCACCTATCCTTTGGTTGAACTTGATGGGCATATGTCTTTTTTTCAACTGTAATATTTAACTATATATATATATTTATATATATAATATTGTTGACAGTTAAGAGATGCATACTAAAACCATGGATTTTTGCAAGGCCTCCTGGAATAGAATTGATACTGGATTCATTGAGGAACCTCTTGTATTTGGAGGAGCTGGATCCCGAAAAGGCACAATGACTCATTTTCCTTACCTGGAGTTCTATCTAAAATTTGATTAGTAATAAAAGTAGCAATTGTAAAGTCGTCTTGGAATGTGCGGGAGATAACCATGCTTGCAAGACAAGTAGGGTAGAATCCCTTGGTATTCACCCTTTAAAGGGATATGGTCTTCGCTGCAGGGATGCAACCAGACTGCTACCTCCTGGGATGGTTCTGATGTATTTGGCAGCTGACTCACTGGGGTCAGGGACTTAGGTGCAAGGAGCACACAGGCAGGGCAGGTACAGGGTTGGAGCACAGATAGGAACACATGCAGGAAGCTATATATTTCTAACACTTTTGCTGGTTACCAAGGAACCTTAAACTTTCAGACAACCTCTACATGGAGATGGAGCCTTAAATACCCAGGGAACCCTAGAGATTGGCTGGGGAAGAATTTTGAAGTGTGGGCACCAGCCCTTTAAGAGGCCGGAGGTGAACAATCACTCTAACTCTAAGGGAACAGAAGCTGGAGTACTAGGCAGAATAATTGAGGCAGCAGCATTGTGAGTAGTGCGGTCTACATGCCCACAGGGGAGCGCAAGGCAGTCGTGGCCATGGGCAGCTGTCCTAACAGAGACTTACATAAGACCCACTTATTTTTGGCCTGGGACAGCACAAATTTGCCTGGACTGTATCTGAAAATTAGAAACAGTCCCTGCTAATTTGAATGGTCTTTGCAGCTTTTATTTCAGACCTGTTACATATGCTTTATAAATATGGATCTCAAGTTTGCAAAAATGTTTTATATCTTTGGTAAAAGAATATGCCTCATTATGTTTTGAATTAGCCCTATTCTTAAATATAATGGATTAAAAGGTTACACACATGGTCAGTTTTAATGCATCAGCAGCTATTTGTGCTGTGGTGAATTTCTAAGTGTGTTAAAACCAACTTCGATGTACTTCAACATTCTGTTTTCTGATTTTTATGGAGAACCTACACTGATCAACCATAACATTTGTGCAGGCCAAGTCAACACTTTAAACTCTTGTCTTGTTCCTCCTGAACAATTTCTACAATATGGCATTGCTCTGCTGAAAGAGTCTACAGCTTAGTGAATACCATTGCTGTAAAGGGTTTTACTTGGTCTGCAACAATGCTTAGGTAAGTGTCAAAGTAATATCTGCATGAATGCCAGGATATAAGGTTTTCCAGCAGAATGTTGCTCAGAGCATCACACTACCTCCCTTAGCATTCCTTCTCCCTATAGTGCATCCTGGTGCCATTTATTTCCCAGGTAAATGATAAGCATGTGCCAGCCAGCCATATGCATATACTTTGAAAACAGGCTGCACCATCTACCTTTCACTCCCCATACTCATCAATGAAGGGATGAGAAGAAAAGGCCAACTGAATTAATCAGTTTTAATGGCCATTAAGAATGCATGCAAAATGGCCATTAGAAATGGACAGATGGCCAGAAAATGGCTGCAAAAATAGGTGAAAAATGGCCATGTAAAACTGACAGAATGTAGGTTGAGATATGAGACATAAGAAATACGATTTTTAAGACAAAGTACAATATAAAAACACTAGTGAAAAAACTATTTACTTAGCTTGATTTCAAATCCAAAATGAGTGATGGGAGAAGGACAGAAAGACAAGTCGTTAAAATGATACGTTTTCTACAATACCAATTCTCCTAATCAAATCCACTCCTAATACCAAAGCAATTACGGTATTTCTCTAAGGATTGTTTATACTTCATATAACTTTAGACTAAAAATGCTCGACTTTTTCTTGCAGTAACAGAGATACTATGGACAAAAGTTGTGGGACACCTGCACATTACACATATAGGAACTTTTATGACATTTATGACATTCTAATTTCTGTCCTGATCGCACAGTTTTAAATGTTGGGTGCGGAGTTAGAGCATTGTCCATCTTATTCAAAGTGTCATCATTAACAATTACCTAACAGTTAAGCATGGCATGGGTCTAACTGCAATCTCTCTTCACACAGTTATATATGCATCTTGAATACTGCTAGTAGCTCTGCTGGCTCTACATATTTCTCCAGCTTTATCCCCGCTTAAAGGGTTTTTCCGACACTTTAAGGGCTTGTTCACACATCAGTTATTTCCATCAGTTATTGTGAGCCAAAACCAGGTGCAGGTCAAAAACACAGGACAGGTGCAAATCTTAACATTACACCTGATTTCTGTGGAGGCTCCACTCCTGGTTTTGGCTCACAATAACTGATGGAAATAACAGATCAAATAACTGATGTGTGAACAAGCCCTAACTGATAACCTATCCTCTAACCTATCCAAAACCCGGGACCCTAGCAGATCAGCTGTTTGAGAAGACATCAACACTTCTGTGGGAACCGCTTACCCTAGGCTAGTGATGTCACGTTTAACAGAAACATGGTCTTGGTCCAGCATAGTCTCATCCAAGAGAACGGGGCTGAGCTGTGATACCAAGCACAGCTGCAATACTTTGTACAAGGTTGTGCGTGGTAAGCTGCAAGAAAACCATAGAGCTCATGGGAACGGTGCCAATGCCTTCTCAAACAGCTGATCGGCGGGGGTCCTGGTTGTCAGACCCCCACGATCAGATACTGATGAAATATCCTGATGACATGTCATCAGTTAGTAAGTGTTAGAAACCCCTTTAACTATCACGTCTTCATGATATATATGTACAGTATCTTGAACCCTGCTATAACCTCTGATAGCTCTACATATTCCTCCAGCTTTATCTATTCTTCATGGGTTGTATCACCTTGTCACTTCTGCCCCCGCAGTCCTGGACTTCTGCCTCTCTAGGGGGGTTGGTGCCCGCTAGAGTGACTGGCAGCTCAGACAAGCCTCGCTTGGACGCAGTAACCCCGCCCCTCGTCCATGTCTGCGCACTCCCGAGGCTGCTGATGATTAAATCTGTCTGCCTCTGTCTGCTCAACAGAACAATAGCAGCCTCAGCGCAAGTTTCTTCACATGCCTGCGGCCTTATTTTATGCTCCTGAATTGCTCCCAGGTTACTGCCATTGCCGGGAGCAGCTCACAATGTATGAGGTGGCCGGGAGGGAGCTACTGCGCATGGGCAGCTATGCGCGCTCACTCCTGCGATCCGGCCACCACAGAGGCCGGCCCTATACTACCATCTGAGCAAACGCGGCCACCACTTCTGAATTGCAGTGGTGGCCGTAATCCCTGGCAACAAGCACTTTATAAAGAACTACAAAAGGCCACTTTGCATGGAGAGGAGGCAATACTTTATAAAGAAGTATATTAGTAAGTTCTCTATTATAGCATTGTGCTTAACATACATATCACTGTTCCAAGTGAGACAACCCCTTTAACTATCACATTTCTATGGTATATATGACTGTACTACTTGCCTCCCTCTTACACCTCGATTTCACTCTATCCACATCAGACTCTCTTTCTTTCCTTCCCCCATGTACAGCTCACATGCTGTGTTCACCATCCTGAATTATCTCAACCTATCATGTCTGAGGTTGCCGCACAATACTCAATCTTACAAATCACAGAACCATTTGCTCCTTTTCTTCATACTTTTGCTTCTAACTTCAGGAGATATCTCTACTAACTCCAGCCCACCCTTTTCTAATTTCACATAGCTACCCTGCTAATCTCATAAACATTTATTGTGTGTCCTCTCTTCCCTCTTTTAACTGTGCACTGTGGAATCCACAAATCAGTCCAGTATATAATAAACTCCGATACATTCACAGCTTCTTTCTTTCTAATTCTCTTAAACTGCTTGCTGACACCAAAACCCGGATTCAGCAATCTGACACTGCATCTCCTGCTGCTCTTTCTTACGGTGGCTTACATTTTTCATAAATCCTTAGACAGAAGTGGTAGTAGAGTCAGCATACCTCTGTCCCCACAATGCACTTTCCAGGTCATTCCCTTCCCCAGGGGCGTAGCTAAAGGCTCATGGGCCCTGGTGCAAGAATTCAGCTTGGGCCTTCCCCCTTCCTAACTCAGCGCTGGTGCACCTAGCTTTTCTGCTTCCCGAGGCAAATATTGCCCCCCCCCATGCCAAATTCTCAACCTAACTCCTTTCCTCCAGTCCTACTGTTAAAGGGGTTGTCCTCTTTTTACTACTGATGACCTATCCTCAGGATAGGTCATCAATATCAGATCGGCAGGGGTCCCCCAGCACCCCCGACAATCAGCTGTTTGAAGAGAGGGCAGCGTTCATATGAGAGCTGCTTTCTCTGCTCTGTTCACCTGCTCGCCTTAGCATTTGCAGCGATGAGCAGAGAAGGCAGTGCTTGTACAAAGAAAAAGGACAACCCCTTTAAAGACATACTTGGAAAAAATTACTTACAGCGCTACAAATATACCTCTTACATCCAGTGACGTCTCCTCTGATGTAAACATTCTCTTTCCTCTTTTCTCCTGTCAGACCAGACCGCCATGGTGATTTCTTTCATCCCCGCCTCGTTTCTGCAGAGTTTAACAAACAGACATCTTACTTTCCTACTTTTCCATCATCCTCTCACCTTCTCAACACCCCATCCTGCCCCCCCCATACTATACTGCAGAAACAGTCCCCCTGAAAATACTGGTACCATACAGAAAAACAATTCCCCCTTTCCTTTCAGATCAGATCCCCATTTCAAACTCCAGATGAACCCCCCCATCTACAGACCCCCATATAAGACCTCCAGACCCCCATTAGACCTCAGACCAGACCTCTAGACCCCCATTTGACCTCCAAACCCCCATATCTGACCCCCATTAGACCTACAGACCCCCAATGAGACCCCCATTAGACCTCCAGACCCCCATTAGACCTCAGACCCCCATTAGACCTCCAGACCCCCATTAGACCTCTCTAGACCTCCAGTAAGACCCTTCAGACCCCCAGTCAGACCCTTCAGGCCCCTAATCTGACCCATAATCTGACCCTTCAGACCCCCAATCAGACCACCCTTCAGACTCTTCAGGCCCCTAATCAGACTCCCCATCAAAAACCCAATTAGGCCCCCCTTCTGCCCCCATATCAGACCTCAGATCAGAATCTAAAATAAATAAACAAACTTACCTCTTCTGCTCTGCTGCTCATCTACCAGTCCTGGCTATCTTCTCTTCTCAGGGCCCACGCTGCAGTCACCTGACCTCCTGAAGTGTCTGGTCAGAGTGCGCTCTTTACTAGAGATTAGAGATGAGCGAGTAGTGAAATATTCGAAAGTTCGAAATTCGATTCAAATAGACCGCGAAATTCGACTATTCGACCGAATATCGAATCCCATTAAAGTCTATGGGAAAAAAATGCTCGCCACTTGGAAATCTCAATTCGACCACTTGGAGGTCACCAAGTCCACCCTGGAACCTCAGAAAAGGATGCCAACACTGCTGGAATGCAACTGGGACAGCAGGGGAAGCATGTCTGGGTGCATATAACGCGCCCAAGTCGCACTATTACGCCACTATCACAGCCTCTCAACAATACACTCCAAAGACAATCTAATCTCTCTGTAAAGTGAGACCATACAAGGAAACCTTCTTTCCTCTACATTGCCATGGACCCCAAGCCAAACTAGACAAAAAAGAAGATGAAATTCTGCACCCCTTAAAATCACGTTGCCTATGACAACCACAGATGGCATAGGCAAGGGGGAAAGCAAATAGACCCCACCCCTAATTGTCATTGTGTGTGTGTGTGAAATGTGGTCAGACATGTCTTCTTTAAAATGTAAAAACAACTCAAACACATGCAGAAGCCTTAAAATGCCCAAATTGTTGGCGCTAGAGATATCAGTGACCCGACCTGGCCCAGTGTCATGTCTAGCAGGTAAAGCAGTGGGGATGTGGAGGGATGCGTAGGACCGCAAAAGGCAGGAAGAGGCCGTGGGCTGGCCAGAGGCTCATGGAAAATTTTGTGGAGGCCCAAGAGGTGAGACCTGTTAAAGATTTTGTGGAGGCCCAAGAGGTGAGACCTCTTAAAGATTTTGTGGAGGCCCAAGAGGTGAGACCTCTTAAAGATTTTGTGGAGGCCCAAGAGGTGAGACCTCTTTAAAATTATGTGGAGGCCCAAGAGGTGAGACCTCAAAGATTTTGTGGAGGCCCAAGAGGTGAGACCTCTTAAAGATTTTATGGAGGCCCAAGAGGTGAGACCTCTTAAAGATTTTGTGGAGGCCCAAGAGGTGAGACCTCTTAAAGATTTTGTGGAGGCCCAAGAGGTGAGACCTCTTAAAGATTTTGTGGAGGCCCAAGAGGTGAGACCTCTTAAAGATTTTGTGGAGGCCCAAGAGGTGAGACCTCTTAAAGATTTTGTGGAGGCCCAAGAGGTGAGACCTCAAAGATTTTGTGGAGGCCCAAGAGGTGAGACCTCTTAAAGATTTTGTGGAGGCCCAAGAGGTGAGACCTCTTAAGATTTTGTGGAGGCCCAAGAGGTGAGACCTCTTAAAGATTTTGTGGAGGCCCAAGAGGTGAGACCTCTTAAAGATTTTGTGGAGGCCCAAGAGGTGAGACCTCTTAAAGATTTTGTGGAGGCCCAAGAGGTGAGACCTCTTAAAGATTTTGTGGAGGCCCAAGAGGTGAGACCTCTTTAAAAATTATGTGGAGGCCCAAGAGGTGAGACCTAAAGATTTTGTGGAGGCCCAAGAGGTGAGACCTCTTAAAATTTTGTGGAGGCCCAAGAGGTGAGACCTCTTAAAATTTTGTGGAGCCCAAAGAAGACCTCTTAAAGATTTGTGGAGGCCCAAGAGGTGAGACCTCTTAAAATTTGTGGAGGCCCAAGAGGTGAGACCTCTTTAAAATTATGTGGAGCCCAGTGAGACCAAGATTTTGTGGAGGCCCAAGAGGTGAGACCTCTTAAAAATTTTGTGGAGGCCCAAGAGGTGAGACCTCTTAAAATTTGTGGAGGCCCAAGAGGTGAGACCTCTTTAAAATTATGTGGAGGCCCAAGAGTGAGACCTCTTAAAGATTTTGTGGAGGCCCAAGAGGTGAGACCTCTTAAAGATTTTGTGGAGGCCCAAGAGGTGAGACCTCTTAAAGATTTTGTGGAGGCCCAAGAGGTGAGACCTCTTAAAGATTTTGTGGAGGCCCAAGAGGTGAGACCTCTTAAAGATTTTGTGGAGGCCCAAGAGGTGAGACCTCTTAAAAATTATGTGGAGGCCCAAGAAGTGAGACCTAAAAGATTTTGTGGAGGCCCAAGAGGTGAGACCTCTTAAAGATTTTGTGGAGGCCCAAGAGGTGAGACCTCTTAAACATTTTGTGGAGGCCCCAAGAGGTGAGACCTCTTTAAAAATTATGTGGAGGCCCAATAGGTGAGACCTCTTAAAAATTATGTGGAGGCCCAAGAGGTGAGACCTCTTAAAAATTATGTGGAGGCCCAAGAGGTGAGACCTCTTAAACATTTGTGGGCCCAAGAGGTGAGACCTCTTAAAAATTATGTGGAGGCCCAAGAGGTGAGACCTCTTAAAAATTATGTGGAGGCCCAAGAGGTGAGGACCTCTTAAACATTTTGTGGAGGCCCAAGAGGTGAGACCTCTTAAAAATTATGTGGAGGCCCAAGAGGTGAGACCTCTTAAACATTTTGTGCAGGCCCAAGAGGTGAGACCTCTTAAAAATTATGTGGAGGCCCAATAGGTGAGACCTCTTAAAAATTATGTGGAGGCCCAAGAGGTGAGACCTCTTTTAAAAATTATGTGGGAGGCCCAAGAGGTGAGACCTCTTAAACATTTTGTGGAGGCCCAAGAGGTGAGACCTCTTAAAAATTATGTGAGGCCCAAGAGGTGAGACCTCTTAAAAATTATGTGGAGGCCCAAGAGGTGAGACCTCTTAAACATTTTGTGGAGGCCCAAGAGGTGAGACCTCTTTAAAATTATGTGGAGGCCCAAGGAGTGGAGACCTCAAAGATTTGTGGAGGCCCAAGAGGTGAGACCTCTTAAAGATTTTATGGAGGCCCAAGAGGTGAGACCTCTTAAAGATTTTGTGAGGCCAAGAGGTGAGACCTCTTAAAATTTTGTGAGGCCCAAGAGGTGAGACCTCTTAAAGATTTTGTGGAGGCCAAGAGGTGAGACCTCTTAAAGATTTTGGGAGCCCAAGAGCGTGAGACCTCTTAAAGATTTGTGGAGGCCCAAGAGGTGAGACCTCAAAGATTTTTGTGGAGGCCCAAGAGGTGAGACCTCTTAAAGATTTTGTGGAGGCCCAAGAGGTGAGACCTCTTAAAGATTTGTTGGAGGCCCAAGAGGTGAGACCTCTTAAAGATTTTGTGGAGGCCCAAGAGGTGAGACCTCTTAAAGATTTTGTGGAGGCCCAGAGGTGAGACCTCTTAAAGATTTTGTGGAGGCCCAAGAGGTGAGACCTCTTAAAGATTTTGTGGAGGCCCAAGAGGTGAGACCTCTTTAAAATTATGTGGAGGCCCAAGAGGTGAGACCTCAAAGATTTTGTGGAGGCCCAAGAGGTGAGACCTCTTAAAGATTTATGGAGGCCCAAGAGGTGAGACCTCTTAAAGATTTTGTGGAGCCCAAGAGGTGAGACCTCTTAAAATTTTGTGGAGGCCCAAGAGGTGAGACCTCTTAAAGATTTTGTGGAGGCCCAAGAGGTGAGACCTCTTTAAAATTATTGGAGGCCCAAGAAGTGAGACCTAAAATTTTTGGGAGGCCCAAGAGGTGAGACCTCTTAAAGATTTTTGTGGAGGCCCAAGAGGTGAGACCTCTTAAAGATTTTGTGGAGGCCCAAGGAGGTGAGACTTCTTTAAAATTATGTGGAGGCCCAAGAGGTGAGACCTCTTAAAGATTTTGTGGAGGCCCAAGAGGTGAGACCTCTTAAAGATTTTGTGGAGGCCCAAGAGGTGAGACCTCTTAAAGATTTTGTGGAGGCCCAAAGGTGAGACCTCTTTAAGATTTTGTGGAGGCCCAAGAGGTGAGACCTCTTAAAGATTTTGTGGAGGCCCAAGAGGTGAGACCTCTTAAAGATTTTGTGGAGGCCCAAGAGGTGAGACCTCTTAAAGATTTTTGTGGAGGCCCAAGAGGTGAGACCTCTTAAAGATTTTGTGGAGGCCCAAGAGGTGAGACCTCTTTAAAATTATGTGGGAGGCCCAAGAGGTGAGACCTCAAAGATTTTGTGGAGGCCCAAGAGGTGAGACCTCTTTAAAGATTTTATGGAGGCCCAAGAGGTGAGACCTCTTAAAGATTTTGTGGAGGCCCAAGAGGTGAGACCTCTTAAAGATTTTGTGGAGGCCCAAGAGGTGAGACCTCTTTAAAGATTTTGTGGAGGCCCAAGAGGTGAGACCTCTTAAAATTATGTGGAGGGCCCAAGAAGTGAGACCTAAAAGATTTTGTGGAGGCCCAAGAGGTGAGACCTCTTAAAGATTTTGTGGAGGCCCAAGAGGTGAGACCTCTTAAAGATTTTGTGGAGGCCCAAGAGGTGAGACCTCTTTAAATTATGTGGAGGCCCAAGAGGTGAGACCTCTTTAAAGATTTTGTGGAGGCCCAAGAGGTGAGACCTCTTAAAGATTTTGTGGAGGCCCAAGAGGTGAGACCTCTTAAAGATTTTGTGGAGGCCCAAGAGGTGAGACCTCTTAAAGATTTTGTGGAGGCCCAAGAGGTGAGACCTCTTAAAGATTTTGTGGAGGCCCAAGAGGTGAGACCTCTTAAAAATTTGGGAGCCCAGAAGTGAGACCTAAAAGATTTTGTGGGCCCAAGAGGTGAGACCTCTTAAAGATTTTGTGGAGGCCAAGAGGTGAGACCTCTTAAACATTTTGTGGAGCCCAAGAGGTGAGACCTCTTAAAAATTATGTGGAGGCCCAATAGGTGAGACCTCTTAAAAATTATGTGGAGGCCCAAGAGGTGAGACCTCTTAAAAATTATTGTGGAGGCCCAAGAGGTGAGACCTCTTAAACATTTTGTGGAGGCCCAAGAGGTGAGACCTCTTAAAAATTATGTGGAGGCCCAAGAGGTGAGACCTCTTAAAAATTATGTGAGGCCCAAGAGGTGAGACCTCTTAAACATTTGTGGAGGCCAAGAGGTGAGACCTCTTAAAAATTATGTGGAGGCCCAAGAGTGAGACCTCTTAAACATTTTGTGCAGGCCCAAGAGGGTGAGACCTCTTAAAAATTATGTGGAGCCCAATAGGTGAGACCTCTTAAAAATTATGTTGGAGGCCCAAGAGGTGAGACCTCTTAAAAATTATGTGGAGGCCCAAGAGGTGAGACCTCTTAAACATTTTTGTGGAGGCCCAAGAGGTGAGACCTCTTAAAAATTATGTGGAGGCCCAAGAGGTGAGACCTCTTAAAAATTATTGTGGAGGCCCAAGAGGTGAGACCTCTTAAACATTTTGTGGAGGCCCAAGAGGTGAGACCTCTTAAAAATTATGTGGGGGCCAAGAGGTGAGACCTCTTAAACATTTTTGTGGCAGGGTGAGACCTTAAAATTATGTGGAGGCCCAAGAGGTGAGACCTCTTAAACATTTTGTGCAGGCCCAAGAGGTGAGACCTTCTTAAAAATTATGTGGAGGCCCAAGGTGAGACCTCTTAAAAATTATGTGGAGGCCCAAGAGGTGAGACCTCTTAAACATTTTGTCGGAGGCCCAAGATGTGAGCCATAAACATATACATTTTTCTTATTTACGGAGCAATTCTACGGCGGTTAAGGAGGAGGAGGAGGAGGTGGAGGAGGAAATGGCACTTCATACAGATGGCAACTTCACTTTTGGCTGCTTTCCACGGTTGGAGAAGCAAAGTCCGGGTCAATCCACTTGCTGTTCATTTTGATTTAGCGTCAGCCTGTCCGCACTGTCGGTTGGACAGGCGGGCTGCGCTTATCGATTATAATGCCCCCGGCTGCGCTGAACACCCTTTCTGATAGCACGCTGGCGGCAGGGCAGGCAAGCACCTCCAAGGCGTACA
>ONZH01020905.1:0-57831 GCA_900303285.1 Rhinella marina | reverse complement strand
CACTATTTAAGGAAAGGAAGGCATGACTCGGTATCAATATAGGGAGGACCTGCATCAGATAAGATAATCTAGGCAGGATAAGTGCCATAACCAAGTTTTTCCTCCCAAACCATGAAAGAGTGGGGGTGTCCAATGCCTCCATTTGGGAAACAAGTGCCTGCAGCAAAGGTTTGTAATTGAGTGCAAATAGGTCATTTAATTGCGGGGTCAGTCTAATACCCAAATAGGTGAGGCGCTGAGTAGACCAATTGAAGGGAGAATCTAGCTGGAGAACTGCTACAATAGAAGGGGAGATGTCAAGGTGGAGGATCTGGGACTTAGAGGGATTAATCTTGAAGTTAGAAACCAAGCCAAACAAGAGCAACAGATCAGAAATTATAGACATCGTTTGGATGGGGTTAGTAATGATAAGCAATAAGTCGTCTGCAAATGCAGCCAACTTCATCTCGTGCCCACCTATCTTCAGACCTCTAATGTGAGTATCCTGTCGCAGGGTTTGCATAAGTGTCTCCATAACTAGGACAAAGATTAGGGGTGACAACGGGCATCCCTGTCTAGTCCTGTTACGAATTGGAAAGGGGTTAGAAGCGGTATCATTAACCAGGACTGAAGATGAGGAGTGGGTGTACATAGCAAAGGTGGCATCTATGAAGGGGGTTGATAATTGAAAGTAAGAGAGCACCTTCCTAATGAATAACCAGTTAATTCTGTCGAAGGCCTTCTCGGCATCAGTGCCAAGAAGGACCAAAGGGACACGTTTGTGCACTGCATAAAAGAGGGAGGCCAACACTTTAGTTGTGTTGTCCTTACCCTCTCTCCCCCGCACAAAACCAACCTGATCATGATGAACTAAGTGGGGTAGCAAAGGCTGAAGTCGTGAGGCCAACATCTTTGCCATTAACTTAAGGTCAATGCTCAATAAGGAAATTGGCCTATAACACACTGACGGGTCTTTACCTTCCTTATGAATGATAGTGATGGAGGCATGAGTCATTTCAGAGGAAAGAGCAAAATTCCTAAGGGCAAGATTATAGACCGAGAGCATGTGAGGGGTCAGGATATCTTTGAAAGTAGAGTAATAGACAATAGGGAATCTATCAGGACCCGGGCATTTACCTCTGGGAGAGGTTTTTATGGCTCTATCTAGCTCCAATAGGGAGAAGGGTTTGGCCAATGAATCTCTTTGAGAGGGAGATAGGACAGGAAGCTGCAGTTATTCAAGAAATCATCCATCAACGCTCTTTTGTCATGGGCAGAGACATCTGGGGGGGAAGATTGTAAATTATACAAAGACTTGTAAAATAAATGGAATTGGTCAGCTATTTTGGAAGAATCATATATACGGTGACCTCCCTCAGCTGAAAGGAAGGGGACAAAATTAGATTGCTTCCTCTTTTTAATTCTTCTCATCATAAATTTAGATGCTTTATTCCCATGCGCAAAAAAATTATGTTGAGATGAAAGGAAATATTTAGCTGAGGTAGCGTTAAGCAGATTTTTAAGCTCTGTCCGAAGTTTGCTAAGGGCATTTTGATGGGAGATAGCAAGGGAGCGTTTATGAAGTGATTCAAGGTTGTGGATTTGGGATAATAAAGCCTCAAGTTTGGCTTTTGCCTCTTTTTTCCTAAAAGCACCTAGGCTAATGAGATGATCTCTAATAAAAGGCTTGTGGGCATCCCACAGCACTTGTGGGGAAATCTCAGGGGATTGATTTAGAGAAAAGTATTCTGACAAAAGAGTGGCTATACGTGACCTGTTGCTCTCCCCAGCTATCAAAGTCTCATTCAGCCTCCACCTTGGCATCTTACCCCCTCTGGATGCAGGAGAAAACGCGGCAAATACCGGAGCGTGGTCCGAGAGGGTCATACTTCCTATCCTCGCACTCTGGCAGTTCCTCAGATGATCCTTGGAGACAAGTATATAGTCCAGTCTAACATAAGAGTTGGGAGGCTGCGGAATAGAAAGAATAGTCAATCTCGTCCGGGTGTAAACATCGCCAAACATCTATCAACCCTAGGTCTTCTAATTTTAACTTAAGAAATCGCAGAGCCCTGTAGGAGATGGCCGAGCATCCAGAGGAGGCATTGAGCAGAGGGTCCATAACTAGATTTAGGTCACCTCCCACAATAATCATACCATCTCCAAAAGAGTGAAGGACTTCCAAAGCATGTGTGATCCACTTCACTTGATCTTGATTAGGGGCATAGAAGTTGGCAAAAGTATATAGCTGGGAACCGATCATCCCCTTAACAATGAAATAGCGGCCTTCCTCATCGTGGAGCTGATCAGTCAGTGTAAAAGGGAAACCACGTTTGAAACCTATACTAACCCCCCTGGACGCTGGGCCATCAGCACCACAATGATACCACGTAGGGAAATTAGAGAAAGTGAGATTTGGATATCTGTCTTTTTTGAAATGTGTTTCCTGCAACATTATAACTGAACAGTGTTCCTTTTTAAGCATTGAGAAAATCTGGCATCTCTTGGCTGGGGATCTCAACCCCTTCACATTATATGATACAATGTTTAAGTCTGCCATATTGGGCGAGAGGGAAGGGGGGCTATCTCCAACGAGGGCCTCAAGGCATCCCCCAGGTCCAAGCCATAGCCCTCCCTTAAAATGTTATACATAATGTGATATCTGTTCACTGTGACAGAAAATACAAAACAACAGAAAACATAAGAATAGTAAAAAACAAGGATGGATCTAACCAGTACTGCTAAACTGTGTAACCTATGATGAGTATCAACAGACTGTATCTCCCCCTGCCCCCAAAAAAAGAAAGAAAGTTGGAGGCAGAAGGAAGAACAGTACACCAGAGAGGGGGTAAGAAAGGACATACAATCCATTTAACTACCCCAATCTTTTCTTACATAACACTTGGCATTTCAAAAAGAAGCCTTGGAGGCCCTAACAACACCTGCACATAGATCCCAGAGACATAAAAGGAGAAGAGAAGGGAAAATACAGGCCAAGGGAGGCTAAAGTAAGAAGACAGAGCAGAAGCAAGATACAGAGGGCATAGACCCGGAAGAAGAGGTGAGCAATGTTACTAATTGTTAAACCAGAGGTACAGCATAGCATTAAGATAAGGGTATGAGGTAAACAAAAACCACCAACCCATCCTGTCTGCCATACGAACCGCATGTCAGTAGGCCAAATGCCGAAAAGCCAACAGTAAGGACAGGAATAAGGGCAAATAATATGGTAAGAGAACAAAGAATAAGAGTAAAGATGGAGGAGTCAAGGGAGACTCAGGAAATTAGAAACAGAGAGGCGAAGAAAGCAAGTTAGAGATCCGCAAAGAGTTATTGAGATGCACCGGACATAAACCGCAAAGTCTTGTGTTATGTTCAGGCGCTTGACCAGGAGATCCTTTTCGGGGTAAGCCCTTCAATGCGTCTTTTGCTTCTTTGGTGCTTTGGAGTAGACACCCTCTCCCAGGGTAAGGACTTGGGAAGCTCTGGTAACGGAGTAAGATCTCTAACGGTGTCCCAGCAGTCAATGTCTAATGGAGCGATATCCATGGAGGAGTACGCCGCTTGCAGATCCTCGGGTGAAGAAATGTTGATGCGGTTCCCAGCATATGAAAATCTGATGCCGAAGGGGAAAGACCATCTGTACGGGATCTTCTTGCTCCGTAGTAGGTCAGTGAGGGGTTTCAAGGTTCTGCGTTTCTGCAAAGTAGTGGCAGAGAGATCTTGAAAAATCGCCACTCTATTTGGGTCTGCTTTCGCCGAAGTTAAGATCTGCTCCTTGTCCTGAAAATTCAGAAACTGACAGATAATGTCTCTCGGGGGGTCTGTCTCCTTTGGGCGAGGTCGGACCGCACGGTGGGCCCATTCAATAACCACCTCTGCTCCCATCTCTTCTCCCACCAAGGGGGATAAGATATACGCTGCACGACAGCTGGGACATCTTCTGGCAGATTGGTCTCCGGTACTCCCCTAAAACGCAGATTGTTCCTTCTACTGCGGTTCTCTTGGTCTTCCAGGGCTGTGTAGACCGAGTTAAGGTGTAGTTGGTAGGCCGCAAGGCGCTGCGAGACAGCTTCCCCATGATCCACTATCATGGCCTGGCCGTTTCAAGCGCTTCCACTCTATGCCCCACTTGCTTTATCTCCTGGGTAAGGGCTGCAATCTCATGTGTGAACGGACCGATGGCTTCTTCCAAAGCTTGTCGGATAAATCTTCTAGAGACAGGTAAGCCTCGCTGTTCCTGGAGTTGTTCTCTGTCACTTTCCGCCTCAGAGCCGCCATCTACTGGGCATTCCTCCGCGTCCCCTGGGCCCGGCGCCATCTTGGATTCTCTGGCGGCCTGCGCTGTGGGTGTTTTTTTAAGAAATTTAGCCATACCTCCTGTGGTGGAAGAAGGTTTAACAGCTGCCGGGTGTTCACCAGGCTTTGCCCCACCGATTTTTACCATTTTCACGCCAAGGTGCTAGAGTTAGCTGAGATTAGGGCAGTGAAGACACGGAGCTCAGGAAAAAGCCGCCATTCAGCTCCGGCACCGGCTCCGCCCCCCAAAATGGATTTCTTCTTGCCACTCTTCCATAAAGGCCAGATCTATGAACTGTTCGACTGATTGTTGTCCTATGGACAGACTCTTCCAACTCAGCTCTAGATCTCTGCAGTTCATCCAGAGTGATCATGGGCCTCTTGGCTGCATCCTCTGATCAGTCTTCTCCTTGTTTGAGATGAAAGTTTAGATGGACGGCTGGGTCTTGGTAGATTTGCAGTTGTCTGATACTCCTTCCATTTCAATATGATCGCTTGCACAGTGCTCCTTGGGATGTTTAAAGCTTGTTTAAAAATCTTTTGGTATCCAAATCCGGCTTTAAACTTCTCCACAACAGTATCACGGACCTGCCTGGTGTGTTCCTTGGTCTTCATAATGCTCTCTGTGCTTTAAACAGAACCCTAAGACTATCACAGAGCAGTTGCATTTATACGGAGACTTGATTACACACAGGTGGATTCTATTTATCTTCATCAGTCATTTAGGACAACATTGGATCATTCAGAGATCCTCAATGAACTTCTGGAGTGAGTTTTCTGAACTGAAAGTAAATGGGCCTAATAATTTTGCCCGCCCCTTCAACAGTGACCTCCACAGCAGCCCGCCCCTTAACAGAAACCTCCACAGCACCCTCCCCTTTAACTGTGACCTCCACAGCAAGCTAGGGTGGCCGCTGTTTTCACCACAGAAAGCCGGACGGAGAACAGGTAGCCAGAAAACTGGACTGTCCAGCCTAAAGCCAGACATCTGGCCACCCTAACATCAGCCTGCCCCTAGGGTGGCCAGAGGTCCGGTTTTAGGCTGGACAGTCTGGCTTTCAGATTCCCTGTCCACCGTCCGGCGCAGGGCCTGGACAGACACAGGGATGTCCACCCTTTCAGTAGCTCACACTCAGACAGCTTCTCCTCCGTGTATTCACTGAGTCAGGGGGCGTGGCCTCGTGTTTATGGGCGTGGCTTCATAGGGACCGGTGGCATGGCTTAACGTTGGGGGGAAGCTGGACAGTCTGGCTTTCAGACTCCCTGTCCTCTGTCATGCGCAGGGCCTGGATGGACACACGGATGTCCTTTTGAACAGCTTACTCTCAGACAGCAGCACTGTACAGTCTGAGCATGAGCTGCAGGGAGAAAGTCACCCTCCCTCCCTCCCCTGCAGCTGACAGAAATTGATTTTTACCTTCATTTTTCAATCCCCGTCAGATGTGAAGTGGAAGGGGCATGGCCTGACTGAGTCAGGGGCGTGACTTAGTGAGACCTGGGGGTGGGGCTTTTAAGTCCTTCTTTTGAGGGTGGCCTGAATTACAGATCGATGCTATAGTATGTTAGGAGAAAACACAGTGGGTAGCAGTTGAAGAAAACATCTTTTATTACTACTGAACGGTAAATATGTGAAATTTACATTAAATGAGGTAATGATTGATGATGAATTAGTCTAAAACATAAGTTATATTTATGGCAACCGGAATACTCCTTTAACAGTGTCACCCACAGTGCTCTGCCCCTTTAAGCAGACCTACAGCAGTGAAACTTGGTTGACAACAGCCATTGAAATCTACTGAAAAGTTAGTTGATCTCTTTGTTGCCATTGTTTAACGTTAAACGTGTTTAACCATCAATTTTAGCTGCATCTGTATGCTAAAAAATATCATTAATCACACATTAATCTGAACTGTTGGTATCATTACAAGGCTCAATGTGGAAGTGTTCTGAAGCCATTCCATCTACTGTTCTACTTTATAAATGAGACAAAATACTAATTATCCTTTAAAGATTTAAATTTTTAATTGTGATTCAGTTGGTTTGTGAATTGTTCTGGGAAAAGTGTCAACAGAAACATAAGACAAAGTAGCATGCTAAGCTAAGCAGCCAAAAATTTAGTTTACTCCTTATGTGCTGACATGCGATCTTAGATCAAGTGCTTTTCTTACTGTCCACCTTAACACAGATAAAAATAATAATAAACTTTCTCTATTTCTCAGATTTTAGTGTAAAATAAAATATTTTAAAGTTTAAATGAGCTGTCTGAGATATAGCATTTCAAAGTCTCTGGCGTTTGAGTTAGAATAATAATAAAAAACATATATATATACTGACCTATTTTATCTGCTACCACTTCCAGCGATGCTGCTTCTATCTTCCCCACAACTGAAGCCAATCATTCAGTAGTTATGTTCCACATATCACTGAAGCCATTAACCCTTTGGATACCGGAAGATTTTTTTTTTCCATTTTTATTTTTCTTCCCTATCTTCCTGGAGCCATAACTTTTTTATTTATCCTTATAAGCAGGTTTGAACTTGCCCACAGGGCTACAGAGATCCCCCGGTTGGGCCCCTAAGCAAGGTGGGTCCCTAGTCTCCCACCTCCTGCACAAGTGGCACATAGCACATTAGATTTACTGCACTACATATAGATGTACTGTACAGCACCTCAACCAGCCAGTGTTCATATAAAAAAACTTGTTAGATTTTTTTTTTTTTAGTTTATTTCTTTTTTACTTTTTTAGGTATTTGTATCCAGTGTAGGAGGCTACAACACACATTTTTTTTTATTCAATATTACCATGTTCCATTCAGGAACATGGTAATATGTGAACTGCTCAATTCTTATGTTGGCCTAACATAAGAATTGCAGCTCTAATACGCTGGGTCTCTTCAGAGAGACCCAGTGTATTAAAGTCAATTGCCAGCATCCCCAATGGCAGCACAGGGATGCCAGAAGTGTGTGCTTCCGGGTTTTTCAAGGTTTAGATGCCGTGATCACACTTGATTGCGGCATCTAAAGGTTTTTATAACCGCGATCAGTATTATGCCGGCTGCGGTCATTAGCTGCAGACCTCTGCTGTTTGAAACAGCAGAGACCCGCCAGCCATGATGCGGGCGCCATGTTTACTCATTGCTCCAGCACGGTACATGTACAGCGAGGCATAGGGATGGCTTCTCCAGTCTCCATTCTGGAAGAAGAAGGGTTTGATGCTGAGGAAATGCCTGCACTAGCTGTCCCTCTCTTTCTCTCAGGTACCCTGGACAAAAGCTGGTGATCCAGAGTGTGTGGCAAGCATCTTCTTCTGATCACTCAAGTAGTCTAGCAGAATCTCCTTTTCTAAGCACTAATCCCTAACTGCAGAACTCTAGGGGCTCTGACTACTCTCCTTATATACAGTTTCTAGCTGAACTAGAATCTTCTAGATGGAGGGGTGGAGTGGACAAAATTATCACAAACAAATACAATGTTGCACTTTCCGTCTCTCTTAGACTTGCATTAGAGATAAAATGATAATCAATGGCAATGACACAGCAGTATTCCTATAGTGCATTGCATTTTAATGTCAGTGCTATACTGACATTGACCTCTCAGGCGCAGTCTGCTGGGGTACAGTCAAGGCAGGCTTGGGTCCTACACCATGTCCCAGCCTACCGATACACACACTGGCACCCCACGATCACATTTGCGGAGCGCCTATGGGAGACAGAGGGAGTCTGGTTACCCATGGCATGTTAGACAGCCAGGATCGGCACTTCTCCCAGTCCAGGCAGTTAGAGCAGAAGTGTGGCTCTCATGTGAGAGCCGAGCCCCCTCTCTCCTCTGAACGGGGGATCTGTGGTGCAGCGCTTAGGCCAGGCCACCATGAAAGGGTACCGGCCCAGCCTAAGGCCCCTTAGTGACTGCTGGAAAAAGATGTATTGTGGTCACCAAGAGGTTAATCTTTTCCACAGAGCCTCGTAAATGCAGTGCAAATTAACAGAAGATATACATCACAGCAAACATATAAAATGCAGTTATACAGTATTAAGCTGTATAAGTCAATGAAGTTAGCCCTTTAAAGTGAAATAATGTGTGGAGTTGATGATTTTGCATAGGGAAAACAGGCAAATCTTCACAAATGTTCACAATTCAAAGTACCCCTGCTCCAGCGCACTACGAGGGGTACAATATGTACAACCAGTACAGTATGTCAAGTGGAGGAGGATAAAATAGGTTAGTATATGTATATTTTATTATTTTATCACAAATGCTATCTTGCTTGAGTTTTTGAAATACTATAACTCAACCACTTAAATGTATTAGCTATGAAAAACTCAAATTTCAGACAGTAAATTCCTTGGGGGAGTTTATAAAAGACCAGCATTTTACAGTGTACTTTCATATTACCCATGCCACCAGAGCATTCCCTAAAACACGCCTTATTATAAATTAGGGGTATCCTCTGGTAGTTCATGCGACTAAACTAAAATGTACACCAGCCTAAAGCTGGGTATGCCAAGAAATTTGCCTAAATGATGATGATGAATGTGTCCCCATCATGTCCCCTTGCAATGGTTTTAAAAAGTCCCAAACCCAGGGTTTGAAGCTTTTTTATGCCTGAAAACTGGTGTAGGGGAATGATTAATTCCCCCAGTGTCTTTTATTTCAGACCATTTTGGTGCTTTTCATTCCGATATACTGTAATTATGTTCAATATATCCACATTTTCCATATATTCCACTCATGGAATGACAAGTTTTAAAATATACACAAAATACACATAATCTGTATCAAAATTATAGCTAACCCAGAACAAAGATTGAGTTTTCTGCTCTAGTCCTGTTTCTAAAATTCTTGTCAAGGAATAGTGGTTTGTCAGCACATCACTTGGTATCCACCACCTGAAGCATATGTCCCAACCCCCCTCTCATCTTTGTAGCAATATACCAGTTCTGCGGTTGGACACAAATTTAATAAACATATATAAATGATACAAGTCATTGCTGTCCTACCCAGGTCACCAGTGAAAACATAGGATCAGACTTGCAAAAATCCAACATTCTGATCCTTCTTTCTCATGACATCTGCCAGGCTAAAGTATCACATTCATCACATCTAATGTGTCTCACAGCATACACCATCCAGCTCTGATTGTCTCACAAGACTCACACATTCACAAGTTAATGGGTCTGCAAGAAAAAATGTCATCCATTTGCAGTCCATTAGAAAACTGATCTGTGTTTACTAGCTGGAACTAAGACAAGTTAGGGAACACCCTATTTTGAAGGCAATAATACTTTCTATACCACTGAGAAGTAGAAGGGTAGTGGTAGTAGGCTGGTAGCAGGGGCATAACCAGAAAAGGCTGGGCCCCATCGCAAACCTTTGAATGGGACCCCTCCCTTGAGCATGAACATTACATGCCAAAATGACCACTATTTTGTTCATGAGGCCTAAAGGAGTGTTAAAAAGTAGCATAACTGTAGTGAATGTGGTAAGCTAAAAAAAAAACAAAAAACATTACTCACTTGATAAATACCCCATCGCTCCACTCGGGTGCTCCCTGACTATATTTGTTTACTTTGCTTTAGCAAGAATTCTCCATATCCACAAGACTGCTGAATCCAATGACTAGCCCTTGTGGTGATCCTAGCATGTATGGCACAAAACCGTTGATACTAGTGATAGGATGCAATGGTTTACACTGGGGTCCTGTGGGTGATGTATGTTACTCTATGGCATCTGTCATAGGCATGTATCCTATTCATGCTTCATATGTGATATGTGATGTGAATGAGCCTGTAAAGGCCAGTCCATTCCTAAGTAAATAAACTATAATACACATTGTCTTACTTACTCAATTACAGTAGTAATGCAATACTTAAGAGAATATATAAACGGGTATATACATTGAAATATTCACGCACACAGACACACACATTTATGCACACATATATACATTTATGTAGACATACTGTATACACAATTATACAGCACTAACCTTCTATTCTGTTGAGCTGTCTTGCATGCAAATATTTTAGACACTTCCCCTCATACCTGGACAGGTGTGAGGATGGGTCTGAAGCATAGATTAGGGTACAGCCTCATATTCAAGTTTCTTCATGCAGCTTTGGAAGGCAAAATCAGCCATGAATTCAAAATACAAGAGAAGTAAATATCTGTCATTTATGCTTTCTCTCCTTTTATGATCCACTCTTGATTTTGGCTTCCAAAACTGCATCTAGAAACCTGAATGTATGGCCGTACCCTTAGAATATAGCTGATGACCCGCTGCTAAAATCATGTAGAGGAGAAGTAGACAACAAAGAGAGGGCTCTAAGGACAGACAGACTCCAGATCCCTGATATACTGATTCCCGTTCTGCAGAGTGCCATGCTACGATTTCTCCCCTCATCTCTGACCCAACAGTTTCAGTAAGTTTAGGAAGAAAAGGACTGTGAAGGATGTATTACATATACTGTAAAGGCCCTTTTTGCACAGGCAAATAATTGGGGCAATTATCGTGAAGAAGTCTTCCTAGGAATGCTTGCTTCCAATAATTGCCCTGTGTAAAGGTACCGCTGATGTATTACTCTTTAGGTCACCTAACTCTGTTTCTGGGCAGAAAATTATGCTGTATAAACAATAATCTGTTGCCCAGAAGGTCTCTGACCAATGGTCTAAATCCACAGTTAGAAATAAAAACCTGAAAATAATTACAAGGAGAGCACATAGGGACTATTCCAGTAAAATCAGCACAAACATTAAGCAAGAGATTAACATAGTTTTGTAAAAGAAGACATGAACACAGAGGCCTGGTTCAAAATTTCAGTCTTGGAAAATCCACTTGCAGAGTTTGTTGTGGATGAAACCTGTGGTGACATCAATCAAAATTGGTGATTAGGTACACCCACTATCTAAATAATATAACTTTGGGAGAAACTTCCACCTACACCATTAAATCAAAAGAGAAACATTTCATAAAGTTAAGTAGTTATCTAGAGAAGACAATAGTTATGTCATTCTGTACACCATGTGCTCGTTTTTGTAACTAGTACTGCAAGTTCAAGCATATTTCATTCAGTCTCACCGAATGCCTACTTCAGCAGGCAACCCCAAGCAGGATAGATGTAGTGGTGTGTCACAGAGATATGTTAGTGATCAGAGAAATGGCTTGGTCAAATGAGAAACTACCTGGATGACATTCATATAGAGAACTCACCCATCATGTGTGCACCCATGGTAGTGGGCCAGTCCCAAAGTATTTAAACTTTCAATCATCGTTAGTAAAGAAGAAGTAGAAGAAGAAATAAAGAAAAAATAAGTAAAGGAAAAAAGCATGACAGTATGTTCCTAAACACATCTGCAAGGCCCATTTTGTCTACATTGTGTGTTTTTTTTTTTCAATACAACTGTTTAATATCTGGAGTGTGTCTGCTCTGCACTGATGCTGGAGATTTTTGTGATTAAGCTAAGTCTATTGCGGGTTATCACTATAAACTTTGCTGGAAAGTGTGCCCTGTATTTGATTGGATTCTGCCTTCCTAGGAATCAGAAGATTATGTTCTAAAAGCAAAAAGCCAAATACTTATATCTACAACTCTAGATCAGCGGTGTGATAATTAGACTAGTGCAAATTGGTTTTAAAACCAATCCAACTGAGCTTTATCGGATCAGGTGAAAAGTCAGGATTTCTACTGAATAGATTTGTGGATTAAAATGGATGTATAGTTTCAGCTGAGCTGTTTTGATCTACTCATTTTCTTGCTGTCTCATTTTGATCCTTTCTGGAAGGCATTGTAGTCCGTGAAAGTTTAATCTGCTAGGGTGATAGAATATGTAACTATAGTTAAGATTTTCATTTTTATTTGCGTGTAAGTATTGTATTAAAAATGTGCTCAGGAAATTGTGTGGGAAAACCATCATCCGAATATTGTTCAGCAGTTTGACATATTAAATGATATATTGGTAATATTGCTATTAAATATTTCAGAGCTATATACAATAGACTGGCTATTATAAGTGTGTATTAGCATTTGATTTTAAAAGGCCTTTTCTGGGGGGTAAGCTGTTATACCTATTATTAATATGAGAAATTGTGCCTACATCTAATAAATCCAGTGTTTGATTCATGCAGCCATGCTATTTATCCCATTTTACATAGCGCTAATAATTTGGCATATATAGTATATTCCTCCCACTCCCTAAAATATAGATTTGGGTAAGGAAAATGTACTAGAAAATGGCTCTAACTCAAAATCAATGGGTGACCAATGTAATACATGGCCTGTTAGTGTGTCCTCCTGAGCAGGAGCTGCTCTCTATAATGGCTCCCTTCTCTAGCTAAGGAGTAATATCAAACAGGCATAGGTTGTATGGTGAGGGCATATGAACATGGTTTGTACTAACACTTTAGACCTCTGAGTTCAGATTTTGCAAATTACTCTTGTACTTTGTTGCATCCACATAGGCTGATTTGGACAAATATAATGTTCACAAAATTCTATGAAGGTCTCCTGTTTATACAGCAGGTTGTGTACTGTAAGTAGACTGTCTAATGAGCTCAGCCAGTCATTTGCATGTCTGCCTTTGAAAACTGGCATCAGTACCAGGTAGACTTGGGCAAATGTTACAGCCTACTAAGATTGAAGCCTATTGCAATATGAAATGGCAAAAGTCCACATATATCTGGCCATGGAGAACAGTGTTACTATTCTTAACATGACCATACACATTAGATAGCTCTCAGCCAAAACACCCATATAATGTATGAGGGAGTCCTGACTTCTCCCATTGGAAGATGTTGGGGAAAAGTGAATAGGGTCAGTGCATTTCAATGTGCCTGATTCCTTGGTTCTCAGGGTAGATACGCCATCTCCGGAGGCATCTGCCAATGGCTTAATCTTCTCTTTTCATAAAACATGTACTTTTGGCTGAGCTGGTCTTTTATGTGTATAGGGGCGGTGGGAGAGGGGATGAAAGGAACAGCCTGTGAGCCAACAATATATATCTAATCATATATAATCATATTGTCAACTTTACTCATAATTCTATGTCTTAATTGCACATGCTATTGTAGATGTCAGCAGCTATGCCATTAAATTCAGATGAAAAGAAATAGTCAATATTTTGCTGGTATACTTTCTCAGTGCTAAAAATAAGACAAAAAGTTATCACAGGCAATTGAAATACTGATCTGGTTAGTTTTGTATGTCCTTTTTATGTTCACATGTCTTTCCTTTAACATTTGAAAACCCTGCTGTGCTTTTTGTCCAGTACATTATTGTCACAATAATATGTGATGATTCACTAAAAACCTAGCTTTATAATATAATCTGTATACTTTCTGAAGTCACTTTCTTTTGCATTTGACAAACCATGTGTAAAGAATTTATAACAATGTGTTGTTTGGTGGACTAAGTTATGATTTTAACACATTGGTAAAAGGTGCAAAAATGTGTGATTCATGAATGTGCAATATGCTAAACACTACCAGTATGCTAAATTTAAGTTTTATGCGCATGGTGACAAGGGTAATAAGCTTATGTCCCATCTTATTAAGAAACGCAAAGACTCGTCTTATATCCACTCTATCAAGTCTGGTCCTGGTGGTAGGTTGACTGAGACCAGGGATATATCTCAATCATTTGTCTCTTTCTACCAGCAGCTATACAACTTATACAACGTCTCTGCCGGGCGCCTTGCCCAGAGCTACCGAGATTGATAGATTTTTGTCTGCTCTACCTTGTCTTTCAGAAGAAGAGAGCCTCCAGCTTAGGAGATTTCTGCAACATTGGCATCTATGCCTCTGGGGAAGGTGCCGGGTCCGGACGGGCTTCCAGTGGGGTATTAGAAGTCTTTCTCATCGATACTGATGCCCAGGTTGGTAGCTTGGTGCAGTGCGCTCATGTCTGGCAATCCACTTCCGAAACAAGCTCTTAATGCCACAATTGCTATCTTGCCAAAGGAAGGCAAGGACCCTGAACTTTGCGGCTCCTACCGCCCCATATCACTTATTAATGTGGATGTTAAGATCTGGGCTAAGATCTTGGCTCTCCGCCTTGGTATGCTAACTCCAAAACTTGTCCACGCAGAACAGACTGGTTTTGTCAAAAGTAGGGAGGACAATCATAACTCAGTAAGGCTTATACATGCTATAAGATATGCATCCAACAAACATATCCCACTTGTGCTACTTAGTACAGACATGGAAAAAGCCTTTGATAGAGTCGATTGGGAGTTTTTGCAAAAGGTGTTGCTGCATTTTGGAGTCCCGCTTTCTTTTGTTAGATCGGTAGTGTCCCTTTATAATAGACCAAGTGCTAGGATTAGGGTCAACAGAACATTATCTGCCCCCTTCAATATCTCTAGTGGCACCAGGCAGGGCTGTCCTCTCTCTCCCACATTGTTTATTTTAGTCATGGAGACTCTTCTCCAAGCCATTAGGGATCATAAACAAATCCGGGATTTACAATTGGGAGACGTAATACACCAAAACGCAAGCCTTTGCAGACAACCTTTTAATTCTGACCACTAGTCAATATATAGCTTTCCCACATATCATAGAACTGTTTGACGTGTTTGGAAGCCTTTCTAACTTCAAGGTCAACTATACTAAATCAGAGGCCCTCAATATTTCTGCGCTTGGGGGGTGGTAGATTCACTGAAAAAAGAGATGCCTTTTTAATGGCAGACGTCTCAGCTGAAATACCTTGGTATCTACCTAACTAAAGACCCGTCACTCCTCTGTGGAGAGAACTATCCTCCGCTAGTCAAAGAGATTAAATCACAGCTATCCTCCCTTTCCATCCCTTATGTTTCTTGGATGGAATGAAAGAACTTATTGTGCATGTATATTATGCCCAAACTACTATATGCTTCAGGTGGTACCTATATTCCTCAGCCAATCATTTTTTTGTATGGTCAAATCCATATTTTCCTCCTTCTTATGGCAGAAACAGAAACCTAGGATAGCATACAAAACCTTTACCCTACCACGCTCTATGGGAGGTTTTGGCTTGCCAGACGTCTCGACCTACTACAAAGCCATTTAGGTTATGGCACATTGGGAAAAGTCATTGAGCGTACTGCACTGGGTGATCAACAACAACTGCACTAGGTGATCAACAACTGGCCAGCCTCTGGGGCCTGACTGTACCCAAGACGGTTATTCTGGGTTTGACAAGAGGAATCTACTCCACTTTCCGATCCCTCAGTAATAGTGCCCCACTCTTGTCCCCTCTACCAACATTCTTACCAGCCCAACTACTTCCTTATTATGTTCTTCCCTCTCGCACTGACGCCCCAAGTTTTTGGGTTAAACTAAAAGATAAAACTGTTGGGGACCTCCTGAAAGAAGTAGGTTCTATTGAGAATGTTATGTTTTACTGTTCGACCATACTCCCATCAGGCAGTTTCCTTGAAATACACAAACTTTCCCGCTCCATCTCTGTTTTATTCTCAACAAAGACAGACAAGGGAGTAGCCACCTGGTTTGAAAAATCCATAAGTCTGGCTTCTGCTCACCATAGGTGGATCTCTTTTCTATACCATACTCTCACATCTTTTAAACAGCCTTCACGTCCAGCGTATATAGGCAGTTGGGAGAAAGAGCTGCAGAGGACATTCAATGACCCTGAGATTGTAACAATTCGCCTTAGGTCCCATGGGTTCTCTAGGTGCATCCGCGTACAGGAACAGTCTTTTAAGGTTCTGACCAGATGGTATAACTCTCCAAAAAACTATTCCAACTGGGCCTTTCTCCATCAGACCTATTTTGGAGGTGCCAGCAAAAGCCCGGAAACTTAATGCACATTTTCTGGTCTTGCCCACTAATCCAGAGGTACTGGCGACAGATAGAGCATAAGATCAGTAAAATATGTGATACTAGGATCAGTCTCTTTCCAGAATCCACTCTCCTATGGTTGCTGACTGCCTCTTGGTCTTCATCTGCACATAGCCTACCCACTCTCCTAGTGCAGGCTGCCCGACTACTGATACCCCTAAAGTAAAGATCCTCCACCTCTTGATCAATGGTATAACAAACTAGACCAACTATACAGACTGGAGAAACTGGCCAGTTGGGCCTCTAGACAGCATGCCAAATTTTCAAAACTATGGCAACCGTGGAGGCACTTTAGGTTTACCCTGGGACCTAGGGTTTATTTAGGCTTATCCTGTGATTTACATGCTTTGGTTATTGAGCAGCTCTATTGTTATACTGTGTCTTCTTTGGGAGAGGGATTTCATATTGACTCATACTATTCCTGGATTCAAGTCTTTCACAAAAATACATCTGAGTTGTATACCAGTTATAAACCAAGAAAACTGTTCATTCCATCTTGGACCTACTTGATTTTTCATTTTTTGCATCAGCACAATATACTGCCCCAGCAGAACCAAACATGACAATGCAGCACACCAGACTACCATTGCAGAACCAAACATTGTAGTGTAGCAGAACCAAATTTCACAGTGCAGCACAAAATACTGCCTCAGCAGAACCAAATAGCACAGTACAGCACAGTATACTGCACCAGTAGAACCAAATTTCACAGTACAGCACAAAATACTGCCTTAGCAGAACCAAATACCACAGTGCAACACAAATTACTGTCCCAGCAGAACCAAATACCACAATGCAGCACAATATACAACGGAATTTGACTACAAATTATTGGAATCGAGCTGAATCAATGTTTCTGAATCTATATGTGAGCACCGTTAACATCCGTGACTTGCAGCAGGCTGGTAGACTTGTGTATTGAATATCGCTAGCAGCTTTAGGCCTCATGCACACGAACGTGTGCCGGCCGTGCCCGTGCTGCGGGCCGCAAACTGTGGTCCGCAATGCACGGGCACTGACCGTGAGGCCACCGCATGCGGATCGCGGACCCATTGACTTGAATGGGGTCCGGGATCCGCACCGCAAAAAAGTAGTGCTTGCGCTACTTTTTTGCGGTGCGGAGGCACGGCCAGAAACACAGATGTTTCGATCCGTGCCTCCGCTCCGCATCTCCCGGATCGCGGACCCATTGAAGTGAATGGGTCCGCGATCCATGATGCGGGCTGCACACGGCCGGTGCCCGCCATATGCGGCCCGCAGCACGGCCACGGCCGGCCCACGTTCGCGTGCATGAGGCCTTAGGTTGCCGATTACAAGTATATGTGCCTTGAGTGTTCTACCTGCTGGAGTGTGAACTTGCATTGGTTGCGCTATTTATGAATACACCTCCTACCATGCCTCCATTAACCCCCTCGCGCAAAATCACGTACATGTACGTGAGCGAATGTGGCTTCTTGCCGCATTCTCACGTGCATGTATGTGATGGGATCGGGCGGGTGCAGGAGCTGCACCTGCCCGATCAGCAGCATGGGCCCGGCTGTTACTGATCAGTAACAGCCGGGCTCCTGCTGCATCCGCCAGCATCGCTGTGTGTGGTGATGCCAACAGATTAACCCTTTCACACGTCGCGTCAGCGCTGACCGCGGCATGTGCGGGGTCTGCAGAGGGAGGGAGTTCCCTCTGACTCCATCGGCCCCCCACACTGCACTGACAGGGGGCCGATGGTTGCCATGGCAGCTCCGATGCCTTACACAGGCATCGGAGCCTGCCAAGTACGGAGGCCTAGGAGAAAAAAAATGCCATTTTTTTGGTCACCTTAAGACAATCGCCCAAAAGATAAAAAAATATGGCTTTCAGAAAATGTAGACACTAAAACATGATTTATTTTTCTTCAAAAATGCTTTTACTGTGTAAAACTGAAATAAATGTAAAAAAAGTATACATGTTAGGTATCACCGCATCCGTAATAACCTGCTCTATAAAAATATCATATGTTCTGTGCCCTCAGGTAGTAAAAAAACGCAGTAAAAACGCAGTAAAAAAAAAACCTGTGCCAAAAATGCAATTTTTTTTCTCACCTTCATCATAAAAAGTGTAATTCCGAACGACCAAAAAGTCATACACACCCCAAAATGGTACAAATCAAACTGTCATCTCTTCCCGCAAAAAATGAGGCCCTACCTAAGACAATCGCCCAAAAGATAAAAAAAATATGGCTTTCAAAAAATGGAGACACTAAAACGTGATTTCTTTTTCTTCAAAAATGCTTTTATTCTGTAAAACTGAAATAAATGTAAAAAGTTAGACATATTAGGTATCTCCACATCTGTAATGACTTGCTCTATAAAAATATTATATGACTTACCCCCTAAGGTGAACACACAAAAATTAAAATAAAAACTGTGCAAAAAATGCCATTTTTTTCACCTTTCATCACAAAAACTGTAATACCAAGCGATCAAAAAGTCATATGCAACCATAAATAGTACAAATCAAACCGTCATCTCTTCCTGCAAAAAATGAGCATAAGACAATCGCCCAAAAAATAAAAAAAAATATAACTTTCGGAAAATGGAGATTCTAAAACATGATTTTTTAAAAAAAAAATGCTTTTATTGTGTAAAATTAAAATACATTAAAAAAAGTAGACATATTAGGTTTTGCCTTGTTCGTAAAAACCTGCTGTATAAAAATATCACATGATCTAACCCCTATGGTGAATTTCATAAAAAAATAAAATAAAATAAAAACTCAGCCAAAACAACAAATTTTTTGGTCACTTTGTTATATAAAGTGTAATATTGAGTGATCAAAAAAATCATATGTACCCAAAAATTCTACCTATAAAAACGTCAACTCTTTGCGCAAAAAAGAGCTCCTACACAAGACGATCAGCAGAAAAATAAAAGAAATGTAGCTTTCAGAAAACTAAGACACAAAAACATGATTTTTGTTTTCAAAAATTCTTAATTATGTAAAACTGAAACAACAACAAAAAAATACACATATTTGGTATTGTCGCGTCTGTATCAATCTGCTCTATAAAAGCAACACATGATCTATCCTGTCAGGAGAATGCTGTGTTACATGGAAAATAGATTTAAATGGAAAATCTGCATAACAAGTGAATTTTTTAAATTTCACCTACATTTTCCTTTCATTCTTGTGGAACACCTAACGGGTTAACAAAGTTTGTAAAATCAGTTTGAATAAGGCCTCTTTCACACGAACGTTGTGTTTTGCGGTCCGCAAATTGCGGATCCGCAAAAACAACGGATGGCATCCGTGTGCATTCCGTATTTTGCAGAACAGAACAGCTGGCCCCTAATGGAACAGTACTT
This sequence comes from Rhinella marina, assembly GCA_900303285.1. Taxonomy (NCBI): domain Eukaryota; kingdom Metazoa; phylum Chordata; class Amphibia; order Anura; family Bufonidae; genus Rhinella; species Rhinella marina. The sequence goes on along the minus strand of ONZH01020905.1, from coordinate 38,382 downwards.
TTCTTGTCCGTAATATGGACAAGAATAGGACATGCTCTATTTTTTTGCGGGCGACGGAACGGAGCAACGGATGCGGACAGCACACGGTGTGCTGTCCGCATTTTTTGCGGGCCTATAGAAATGAATGGGTCAACATTTTTCATGTGAAAACGTTCGTGTGAAAGAAGCCTAACAGTTTAAATAACAAGTTTGAATAACTTGATGGATGTAGTTTCTAAAATTGGGTCATTTATGGGTGGTTTCTATTATGTAAGCTCCACAAAGTGACTTCAAACTGAACTGGTCCTTGAAAAGTGGGTTTTGGAAATTTTCTTAAAAATTTTAAGAATTGCTTCTAAAATTCTAAGCCTTCTAACTTCCTGAAAAATAAAACAATGTTTACAAAATGAGGCCAACATGAAGTAGACATGTGGGAAATGTACAGTAACAACTATTTTATGAGGTATCACAATCTGCTTTATAAGCAGAGACATTCAAATTTGAAAAATTATGAATTTTTCCAAATTTTCTGTAAATTTTGGAATTTTTTATAAATAAAGGTGAAACATATTGACTCAAATTTACCATTATCATGAAGTACAATGTGTCACGAGAAAAAAATCTCAGAATCGCTTAGACAAGTAAAAGTGTTCCAGAGTTATTACCACATAAAATGAAACATGTCAGATTTGAAAAATGTAGCTTGGTCCTTAACCGCTTCCCGTCCGCTCATAATAAATAAACGTCCGTGAAGTGGTCATCTATTTCTGAATGGACGTTTCTGAACGTCCATTCAGAAATAGCAGCTGCACGCTAATCGTGCAGCTGCACAGTGGGGTACCTGCTGTCAGTGACAGCAGGGTACCCCAAAGAGAAGGCAGGGACCGTTCCCAGGGGTCCCTGCCTTGTAGATCGCTGTATACACAGCGCTCACAGAGCGCTGTGTATACAGAGCAGGAAGCGCTATTGCACTTCTGTTCCCCGGTGGTCACGTAATCGCCGGAGCCGGGAGCGTGCAGGAGCTGCCGGGTCTCTCATAGACCCGATCACCCCTGCACTGAGGCTGTACAGCATAGTATTATGCTGTACAGCCTCTCTGGGGATGTATTTCCCCTGTAACTGGGGCTACTATGTCAGCCCCAGTTACAGGAGAAATCAAGTGTAAAAAAATAAAAATAAATAAGTGAAGTTAAATGTCACAAATTGTAAAATAAAAAATAATAAATAAAATAGAGTATTATATAAAAAAAATCACATATAAAAAAAATAATTTTCCCCCAAATATGTCATTAAAAAATGTTACAAATAAAAATAAATAAATAAAATAGACATATTTGGTATCACCGCGTTAGAAACGACCGGCTCTATAAAAATATCACATGATCTACCCCATCAAGTGAACTGCGTAAAAAAAATCTAATAAAAATTATGCCAAAACAGCTTTTTTTGCTGCCTCACCTACCAAAAAACATAATATCAAACAATCAAAAAGTCGTATGCATCCCAAAATGATATCAATAAAAATGTCACCTCATCCCGCAAAAAATGAGCCCCCACACAAGATCATAGCCAGAAAAATTGGAAAAAAAAATGGCTCTTAAAAAATTTGAACACAAAAACATGATTTTTTTCTAAAAATGCTCTTATTGTATAAAACGCAAAAAAATAAATAAAAAATAGACATATTTGATATTGTTACGTCTGTAACAACTGGCTCTACAAAAATATCACATGATCTACCCCATCAAGTGAACAGTGTAAAAAAAAATTTGAAAAATGCCCCTAAACTGCTTTTTTTTTTTTTAGTTAACCTCCCAAAAATTAGATTAAAAAGTGATCAGAAAGCCGGATGTACCCCAAAATGGTGCCAATAAAAAGCCCAGCTTGTCCCACAAAAAATAAGACCTCACGCAGCTCAGTCCACAAAAAAATTAAAAAGTTATCGCTCCTAAAAACCATGACAAAAAATTCCATGTTAGAAAATGCAGATGCTGCTCCTCCCCTTCTGAGCCCTGGCGTATCCCCAAATAACAGTTTACGACCACATGTGGGGTGTTTCTGCAAACTGCAGAATCGGGGTAATAAATATTGAGTTTTGTTTTGTTGTTAACCCTTGATGTGTTACAGGAAAAAAATGATTAAAATGGAAAATCTGCAAAAAAAGTGAAATTTTTAAATTTCACATCTATTTTGCTTTAATTCCTGTGGAATACTTAAAAGGTTAACAACATTTCTTAAACCAGTTTTGAATAGTTTGAGGGGTGTAATTTCTAAAATGGGGTAATTTATGGGTGTTTTTTATTATGTATGCCTCACAAACTGACTTCAGAACTGAACTGGTCCTTAAAAAAGTTGATTTTGCAAATTTGCAAAAATTGCGTCTAAAATTCTAAACCTTCTACTGTTCTAAAAAAATAAAATGACACTACCAAAATGATGCCAACATAAAGTAGACATATGGGGAATGTAGATTAAAAAGGCATTTTATGGGGTATCACTATCTGTCTTAAAAGCAGAGAGATTCAAACTTAGAAAACATTGAATTTTTTCAAATTTTCGTTAACTTTTGGATTTTTTTATAAATAAAATTAAAACTTATCGACTCAAATTTACCATTAACTTGAAGTACAATGTGTCACGAGAAAACAGTCTCAGAATCGCTTGGATAAGTAAAAGCGTTCCAAAGTTATTACCACATGAAGTCACACATGTCAGATTTGCAAAATTAGGCCTGGTCAGGAAGGGGGTAAATGGCCCGGATGGGAAGTGGTTAAAGGGGTATTCCCATCTCACAAATGTAATTTGTATAGTTAGATATAGCCATATCAATATTTTTACTAATAGAATGTATTTATATAAAATGTACCGTTTAGAAGATTTACCTATTTGTATACGCATTGTCCCACAAACATCAGTCAGGCCGTTGCCCCTAGTTACGGCCACCGTGGCCATGTAGCAGTGGTGGCTGGCTTGCTTTTTTTCAAACCCGCTCTGAGGTAACTGCTGTATTGTGATCGCACATTGCATGAGCATGCGGAGACACATCTTAGGGTACTTTCACATCTGCGTTTTGGACACTTCCAGTCCAAAACAGAATGGTCAGGATGCAGACTTTATAAACGGATCCTGCTCCATAAAGAAGAATTGATCTGGGAACAGGATCCGTTTCTCTGCGTTTTGGAAGCGCAGACAAAAATGGTACAACCCTAAGATGTGTCTGCACATGCTGATGCAATGTGCGTTCACAATACAGCAGTTACCTCAGAGCGGGTTTGAACAAGAGCAAGCTGACCACCACTACTACAAGGCCGCGGTGGCCGTAACTAGGGCAATGGCCTGACTGATGTGTGTGGGACAATGGAAATACAAATAGGAAAATCTTCTAAACAGTACATTTTATATAAATACATTCTATTAGTAATAATACTGGTATGGCTATATCTAACTATACAAACTACATTTGTGAGATGGGAATACCCCTTTAAGGTGAAAACTGGCTTGGTCTTGAAGTAGTTAATAATGCTTTTTATAATGGCCTTTGTAATAGTAATGCCCCTACAGTGTCCAAGTATTAAAAATGCCTCTATAGAATCTCCAGCAATAATTATTCCACTATTTTTTCCAGCAATAATAATGCCCTCTTAGTGCTCCCAAGAAAAAAAAAATGCCCCAGTATTAATAATGCTCCCTATAGTTCCTACAACAATAATAAAGCCCCCATTGTTCCCTAGTGAAAAATAATATTGTCTATAGTGCCTTCAACAATAATAATAGTACTAATAATCATGCCGCCTTTTGTTCCCCTAGTTATAATAGTGCCCCTAACAAGGTCATAGCTATAGGGAAAGCAGAGGAAGCAGCTGCTTTGGGGTCCAGACCTACAAGGGACCCCTCAGGAGGAAGACTAAAAGATTTTATTGTCGAGGCCCCCAAAACAGAATTATACAATGACATTATATACTATATACAGTGACACTGTAGAAAACAGATGGAACAGATGGGCCTTGTCTGAGAGCTAAATCTTGACTAGCCACAGGAGTGGAGGGTTGCACGTGAATTGGGGGTTGCAAAGAAGTTTCGGGGGCATTCAAAAATTTGCTGTGGGGCCCAGTCAATTGTAGTTACGTCACTGGCCCCCAATAATGCCCAATAATGCTCTCAGTATTAAACATGTGGGAGGTCATGATGACATCACCGCCTGCATCTTAGTCCAGGCAGTTGTGATGATGCCATTGTGTAAGAGGGGAACCCGAGGGAGTCCATTGAGATACAGTGAACCACACAAGAATAAACACACAGACAGTGAGCTGTGTGAACCAAAATAACTTTACTGACTCTAGAGGAGAAAACTATATACAATATATGTAAACCTTGATCCATCCAGACAACACAGAGTGAGGTGCGCTTCGGTGTTCTGAAGTGGTGGTACAATCTCTCTGGGTTGCTAGCAACCCAAGATCGTCCATAGTGGGACCCCAGCCAGGAATTCCCTAATTTAGGTACTGTACCTTTAAGGATTTATATTTTGCCTAATTGCCACTAAATACGGCAGGATCTCCTAACCAAACAGAGAGAACCGGAACCACTAGAAATCAGCACCACATTTGGGGTCTGTGTACCTGGCATCCCTGTTGAGGGGCACTGTGGCTCACAGAGGTCAAACAGAAAAAATCCCACACTATCCCTCCCGGATGCCGGTAATGCCCACCACCCCACCTCAGCTAGACTCCCTTGAACTCCCAACTGGCAATTTTAACTCCAGAGCCGGGATGTGGATCCACTTGCTGTCACAGTAAAGTTTTAACTGCTGCAGTGGCACCAAAACTTGTCCTCACCCGGATTCCAGAGAGGGAACGGACCTCAGGATTTAAGTCCTATTCAAAGTATGCACTAACCGAGCGGAAAATGCTTCAGAATAAGATCTCCAGTGAATGCCTGAATGGTAGCTTGGCTTTGTTGATGGATGATCCAACGCTGGTCTCAGGGCAGGCAGGCCTATGATTCTCCTCAGCTCCTTATTATAAACGAAGACTACAGATCCTCTTTAGCAGGCAGCAGATTTCCAACAATCGTCCCTCACTGTGGATGAAGGCTTCAATCTCTGGCTGATCACAGGACACCTGAGGTAAACAATTTAGCAGACACGTCTGAATCCATTTCTCTCCAACTGCTGCCTTTCCTTCCTCCTGCCACTTCCTCTCCCCAGGCCCTCTAGCTTTTCCCAGGAAGTCAGGACATGGAAACAAAATGTACAAAATAAATAAGAAGCTACTTTTAACAGTCCATTTCGATAAGAAAGCAAATCCTATGCAGCTATAATATTACTTTTCTTTTTATATTAATTGTCAACATCTCGCTCCATTAGTTCTAAGGGGGTTGCCCAAACTGCATGTTATCTCACTCATAGCTTATTCAATGTAGACACAGATGTATTCAAATGGGGTATCATATGACTCATCTTGGGAGCCCCAGACGGTGACCCCCTCACATCCCACTCCACTAAAGGGTGGCGACCCCAACACCCCTCTCACAGACCCAGGGCTACCCCACACAAGCTCCTGCTGAACATAGCGCTGAGGTGGAATCCCTGCCATGGTTCTTGTCGTCCATCGTAGTTGAGAAAGGGGTGTCTGACTTGGTAGCACCACACTTGTGGGAGACACCAGATCAGTTACTGTTGACTAGGGAGGAAGTCCCTCTGGATAGGACCCCAGCACCATCCCACCACTCATATGTCACCGCCTCTCTCTGGGAAACCGGAGTCCTGGGCGGAGCCTGCTCTCAAATCCAGAACAACTGCAGCATGTTTCTATGTAAATTCCTAACAGGACCTCCACCCCCCCTCGTAGACAGGTATATTGGAACCCACCCGGTGCCGAACTATATACGGTGTGACCTCCCACCAATTGTCCAGTTTTCAACAAGGCCTCTTCTTCCTGAACAGCACGCCATCTCCCAGGGAGAAGACTTCAGTCCATACTGTCACAGAGTTTGGGTGTTGCACTCGCTGCAACCGCTCTCCCACCAAACTTGATTTGTGGCCACAACTGGCTGAGTTTACCCAGGACAAGCTTTCCTGCCCAGCCAGAAGTGTTGCATTAGAGCAGTTGTTTAGTGCAGAGGGGGACATAGTCACCCCAAAGAGAAATCGCCTTTCAACACAAAATGTTGAGAGTTTAACCTTTATAAAGATGAATTAGGCGTGGATCTTCCAGGATTTCCACACACAGGTGCCTGATGCATCAGACTAGATCATTCTGGTAGTAATATTCTGACTGCAGTGTGCTGCCACAGCAGAACATTGTGAAAAATGGCCTGTTAATTCTAGCCACTTGCTCCCATTACTTTTCTGATGCTGCCACCCGCCTGCTGCCACATACCTGCTGCCTCTGCAACCATCTTCTCCTACTGCCACCATATTGTGCGCTTACTGCCAATGCTGTTGCCCCACACCTCCCTACTCTGGTGCTGGGCTATTATGTTGACTCCTCATGTTTTTGCCACCCTCACCACTCTGTGACTGGGCCACTGTGTTGACTCCTCATGCTGTTGCTGCCCTAGCCTTACTTTTCTGAGGACCCTACAGTCCCTGTTTGACCTTGTTGACATCACAGTTTATTTTGCCTTTCTCTTCATCCGTCAATAATGAAAAACACAACGGATCCTGTCTTTGGAGCATCTATAAGGCCTCTATCACACGGTCAGTATTTTGCATCAGGATTTGATCATTATTTGGAAGCCAAAAGCAGGAATGGGTCCAAAACACAGAAGACATGCAAATATTTCCTTCACATGTCATCTCTGTTTTGGACCCACTCCTCTTTTTGCCTAACCAATACTGATTAATTACTGATCATATAGTGACCGAGTGAAGGTGGATACTCCAAGGAACAGTTTTTTTTTGTGTGTTTGTTTTTTTTTTTCGTTTTTTTTTTTTTTGGGGGGGGGGGGGTTGTTCTTCTGACGGATCAAAAGAAGGGAAAAATAAACAGTGACATCAACACAAACTTACTGTTGATACCCTCCCAATCTGTCATGGTGCCGCTACTTGTATCAGTAGGTAACAGAACAGGTTCTCTAGCAATCTATGTGGAAACAGCAGATGGTGAGATCACTGTTTCACTCTATAGTAGAATAAGTGGGTAACACAATCAATCAATGTGGACACCCCACAAACAGTGAAATAAGACCACTTGATCACAATTTAGTAGAATATTGGGCCACTCCACAGTTAAGTACATTATACCTGATGCAAACATTCACCTGTAAAGTTGATGTTCACACTTCAGTTATTTGGTCAGTTAATTCCAGCAGTTACTGTATGGTGAGTCAAAATCAGGAGCCAATCCTACTTGCAGAAAAGAGTGACGTATGCTGATGTGCTCATCCGTATACTGTATGTGACCTGCCTGTCATACTGACACATAGTAACTGTTTCTCTACCAGAAAGGGCTAGCTATACATGTTGCTTCAATGCACAGAGATGTACACCGAGATACACTCTCCCTGCAAGATAGAATATAGCTGATTTAACGCACTTGTGACAAATTAATTGAAAAAATTTGGTGAAGCATCCAATTTGATATTTTGAAAACGTCGCTCATCTCTAGTCAGTTTATATGTACTTCTCTTACTCATTAACCCCTTCACGACATCCACCGTACATATATGGCGGATGCCGAGACTTAAAAAATAGTGCCTGTTCCGCTATACCTAGTAGGTGCCTGCTGTTTCGTACAGCAAACACTAGTGGCTAATGACCAGCGGAGATCGGGAAAGGCGTGAATTAAAAGTAATGAGCCTGAGTCTGTATTAGGCTTCCAGGCTACTTACTTGTATATTACTATTCAGGCCAGCAGGTGGCAGCACTGAACTGTAATATACCTATTTCTGTATAGGATAATGGAGAAAATTCCATTACCCTATACAAATTGCAATCTGATGACTGGATGTTGTGGTTCACTTGGGGACAGAATAATAAGTTTAAAAAAGTTAAGTTTTAAAAGATATAAAAATTCTTATCACCCCCTTTTCTCCTAATTGAAAATAAAAATACTTAAACAAAAAATCAACATCATGGGAATTGCCGAGTGATAAAACACCTATACTATTAAAATATAAAAAAAAATTATCCCATACAGTGAATAGCATAACGGAAAAAATTTGCCATTTTTTCATCACAGATCATTACACAAAAAATTGAGTCCTCACACATCTCCATAACATCATCCTCCCCTCCTGGTGCCTCAACACTATCATCCTGCTGCTACCCCCAATACTGTAGTAGAGCCAGATAGTCCCCCATAATACCATGCTGACAAACTGTCCTCAGTGGTAATAACATTCCCTACCGGTGTTTCTCAGCTCCAGTCCTCAGGGCCCACCAGCCAGCCATGTTTTCAGGATTTACTTAGTATTCAGCAGGTGATATAATTAGTGTCCATCCATGAGGACTTACCACAGGTATTCATTCTGTGGGATATTCTAAAATTATAACCAGCAGGTGGTCCCTAAGGACTCGAGTTGAGGAACTGTACCCTACAGTACCTCCAATAGCATCCCCATTAATATGTGATCAATAATAATGCTCCCATAGTGACCCTAGTACAAATAAGGCATCCTATAGTGCCCCCAGCAGTAACAATGCCCCTTTATTATTATTATTATTATTATTATTATTACCCCCTTTGTATTAGTTTTGTAATATATAATGCCCCCCATTGTATTAGTATTGTAATATATAATGCCCCCTCTGTATTAGTATTATAATATATAATGGCCCACATTCTTTCTACATAAGTGCCTCCTCGGTATGCTTCCTCTTCTGTGGTATTGATAATGCCCCCTCCTTCATAGTGCCCCCAGTACGGCCTGCCTTAGGGTACTTACATAAAAAATAAATAAACACTCGCCTCTCTTCCTCACTCCGTCACTGCTTCTGGCCTGAGTTCGGACGTCCTGGTGCAGGTAGTCACACACACATCACTGTGCTCTCCTGTGCCACGTCATCACGTGATCTTGCTAAATCCGGCACAGGAGGTCACGTTGAGGTAATTGCGATCTCCTGAGCTGCTCTACTGCCATAGAGGCGGCAGGAGCCATAGACTTCTGTGGCCCTCATTGAAATGTCTGCTGCCTGGCTCCCCATTCAATTTGGTGCCAGGGTCAACTGCACCCTGGCCCCCACCCCCACACGCTACACCACTTCGACTGTGTAACCCATGACACCCCTTGGCACTGTAGTGCTGCTTAACATAATCCAAACCATACGTTTTGTTAGCATTATCCTTATTTCTGACCTTCAGAAAACTAAGTTTGATTGATATGGTAATAAGGGTTTCAGGAGCTCAAGTCCGCCTCCTACAATAGCTGAAGCCCATATACTTCAAGAGCCCAAGCCCGCATCTTCACTCAATCCCAGTACCTGCCATAGCACCATCCTCTGCGACATCATTTTTATCATACAACTCCACCCACCTGGTATAGCATCAGCATATAGCAGTGTTCGCATTGTAATAACTTATGTAATACAGACTTGCAGATATAAGCTGTGACAGTGTAACTTATGATGCGTGCTATGACCTACCGATCTGAGAATTGATGAGGGTCTGGCATGGAGGTCTGATGGGAGTTTTATCTGTGGTCTGATAGGGGGTCTGATTTAAGGTCCTGATATGGGGGTCTGAATTGAGGTCCTGATATGGGGGTCTAATCTGAGGATCTGATATGAGGTCTGATGAAAAATATTTTTCCTTATTTTCCTCTTTTAAAACCTGGGGTACGTCTTATCATCAGGTGCATCTTATAAAGAAAAATACAGTATATTGTGAAACCTATGTGCAGGTTTTAAAGAGGAGATATATTTCCCCAAGATTCCTTCCCTATGTGAAGCAGCTGATAAGAGACTCTTACCTGCTAGGTAATTAATTGATCCAGAGGACAAATATTTGAGAGCGCTAGCAGCCAAGAATCGGGCCAATTAACAGGAATGAATGATCTTATAAATGCATATAGCTGATGATTAAACTTTATAAAGTTGTCCCTATCACCTGACAACAAGCTTTTTGATTTGCTTTAATCACATCTTTCATGTGCAGCAGGGAATGTGTGGAGAAGGAAAGACGGTGTAGTTATGGCTCTGAGGGTGGTCATAGTACTCAAAGTTTACAGTAGCAATCTTCCTCCAAGGCTCTCCCTGGCACTGAGCAGTGACAGGAGGGTTCACCCTTTCTTCCCCTGGTACACTCCTTGGAGTTGGGGCTTCTGCCTGGGGGTAATTGGGGTACCTTTGATGGTAGATGTTTGGCAGAATGCAAGGCAGAAGTGTGGATGCAGTGGCTGGCAGATGGTGAAGTCAATAGCCAGGTCCGTTGCTTGCAATAAAGTGTCTACTAAAGTTATTGATAGGGAGTTTAGTACAAGTAGCAACAAGGGACAGTTCCAAAATATATCACAGTGCAATATTCTCTTTGAATACAGGTTCTGAATTACAGGTTGATGCCATGGTAATTTATGAGGAAACACAGTTGGTGGCAGTGGAAGAAAACATCTTTTATTACTACTGAACGGTAAAAATGCCCTTAGCCTTAAAGGGGTTGTCTCACTTCAGTAAGTTGCATTTATCATGTAGAGAAAGTTAATACAAATCACTTACTAATGTATTGGTATTATCCATTTTGCTTCCTCTGCTGGATGGATTAATTTTTCCATCACATTATATACTGCTTGTTTCCATGGTTACAACCACCCTGCAATCCATCAGTGGTGGTCGTGCTGCCACACAGTAGGAAAAAGCATCAGCCTCTCTGGTGGCCAGGACCATGGGAGTACACATAGGCTAGTGCTTTATCCTATAGTGTGCAAGCATGACCACCGCTGATGGATTGCAGGGTGGTCTGTAACCATGGAAACAAGCAGTTATAATGTGATATAAAAATGAATCCCGCCTGCAAAGGAAGCAATATGGACAATCACAATACATTAGCAAGGGCCTTGTATTAACTTTCTCTACATGACAAATGCCATTTACTGAAGTGAGACAACCCCTTTAAGTGTTGGACCAGGTGCAAGGCAGGAGGTATAGATGCAGGAGGAGATGGGAGTGCAGGTAGAGTCAGTAATCAGGTCAGTTGTAATAAATAAATAGATCTCTCTAGCAAGGCACGATTTTGTTCACAGTGCAAATCTTCCCCAATAGCAATGCATGGATAGCAGCCATGATGGGGATTGTGGTACAACTGCTTTGTGTTTCTCCAAAGTCTATATTTCTGGCTCTGCAGAACCTAAGGCATCCTTCCCAGCTTAGGAGTCCTTAGGAGCTCTGACTCCATATATGGATGTGTATGGGGGTGTTTCCAAGCATGGTCACTATGTATAAATAAATCTAATTTTGACCAGTTTCTGTGGGGATGTGAACTCACAACCTTCTACATTACAGGCAGGAACCCTAACCACTGGGCTATAACACTCAGTGTTGAGCAGGAGGTGGAAAAATCTCATAGAAGTTTCTCTTCAATAATACCATAGCACCTTTTATGAGCTTCTTAATACAAGAGAAACCTCTATGAGGTTTTTCAACACTGATGTAGCATTGAGCTCTATAGCCCAGTGGTTAAGGATCTTGCCTTTAGTGTAGATGGTTGGGAGTTCGAATCCCCATTGAAACATATTAAAAATAGAGGCCAAATGAAACTTAAATACATAGGGTGTCCTCAACAATGAAATGTTTGATTTTATTGCGAAAAAAAATTTGCGCAAAACATAAAATATGATCAAATAACACCTGTATTAACCCATACCAACCTTTTTAACTTGTGTAACCAGTATTTTTTGTTGGGAAAGGTGGCAACCCTAGCAGCACCCATTCATTAGGACTCACTTCGTAAAATATTATCGCGATATTTCAACCCTCATAACTTTTTTATAGTTATTTCTATGGAGATGTCTGGGGGCTCATTTTTTGCGGGGCGATCTGTCATTTTTGACAGTACCATTTTGGAGTGTGTATGACTTGATCACTTTTTATAAAATTTTCTTGGGAGATAAAGTGATGAAAAAAATGTGAATTTCGCGTTTTCGCATGCGCCGATACCCATAATGCTATTTTTATTGTGTGTTTTTTTTTTGTTTTGGGAAATGGGGGTGATTTTAATTTTTAAGGGGTTTTCAAATTTTTTTTTACTTTTTTTTTACTTTTTCTTAAGTCCCCCAAGTGGACCACAACTTACAATCATCAGTAAATTGCTCTATTAGGGCCCGTTCACACGACTGTGTGAACGGGTCCACACCTATTCCACAAATTATGCGGAATAGGGGCGGTCCCGTTCACCTCTATGGGCGGCACGCTATCTTGCTGAGCCAAGGACAAGTATACGGACAAGTATAGGCATTTTCAATGGGGCCGCCCGGCGTGTGTTCCGAGCGCTGCGGAATACACACCGGGCAGCCCCCCCACAAAAATATGGCCGTCTGAACGGGGCCTTTTTAGTCTATATAAAAATCACTATATCACAGTTCAGTGCTGCCATCTAGTGGCCTGAACTGGGATATACCAACAATGAGCCTGGAAGCCTAGTACAGGCTGCAGCTTATTTATAGAACAGGGTGCTTTCCCCAGTCTCTGCTGGGGGAAAGTGCGCCTGAAGAGGAATCCCGCGCTTCCGGTTTTTAACACTCTCAGATGCCTGAGTGAGGGGAACTCATTGCTGTGAAGGGAGGGGGCATGTGGTGTATTCTGGGGTCATGAGAGTGAAGAACTGTGTGAGGAGCTTCATGGGGTGTAAATCTGTGAGGGTATTACGGTATTACAGATGTACTACGGCAGTGCGCAGGCGCGGGATTTCGGGATCGTACAGGGCCGGGAGCCGAAAGAGCTGGCTGCCCGGCCCTGTCAATCATCGCTACGGAGGCGTGGTAAGAGGCGTTATTACGGCCTCTCCTAGGTGCAGGTTCACGCCTACTGCACCTAGGGGAGGTCATTTGCATATTATAAAAACCTATTTTTTGTCTAAACTGGTGGACAGAGAAATATGACACTAACATTACTGTCATCAAGTGTCATTTGCTCATTGCAAATGACACTTGGTTTAATAGGGTGATTTCTGGTGACAGAAACCCTTTAATGTAACTTAGTCATTTTATGAACACAAAACCAAAGCCGCAATGGGGTTTAATTAAGTATTTAAGACTGCATTATTTAGTCGATCTTCATTGTTAATGACCATGATCATGTGGTCATTAACAATGAAGACTGACTAATCAATGAGGTCCTAATGAGCCATGCGTAACTCGGCTGGAATGTACGTCTGTGTCGCATTGTTCTTAAAAGACTGCTACTCATGGATCTGGTCAGAAAGTCAGCGTGCACATCTGGCTGATCTCTAACTATCTTCTGCTTGCCCACTGCCATCTACTGTCACTGCTAATACCACATTTAAATAAGCAATCTGCCTGTTTATGATAATAACAGGCACTTGATATAGCACAGCTGTGCCATGTGGTCATACCATCAGGGTACAGCCAGACAAATTGGCAGGTGCCCAGTGGAGACACAGCTGGGATGCAGCCCAAAACGACAATGGACCATAGCCATTTGGCATTATTGTTTACATTTGATTGGCAGTTGGTTGGTTATCATTAATGGCCACAAAGAGTTGCAGAAAATACATGGACATTAAAAGTGAGCAGGCAACTATCAGCCAGTTTAAAAGATTTAATACAGGTTGCATGGCCATGTGGTTTTCTGCATCTACACCATGATCATTGGATGGTTTCACAAATATAGTTTTAATGCATTTTTTTAAGCCAAAGCATGGAGTAGAGGGTGAGCGGGGTGCATACATAAAAATCTTTGAGTCCCATAGTAAGAATCTGAATTGGACCCCCATGTCCAGATGCGCCAGAACTGGCACTACTGTGATTTTCATTGTGCCCATATGACAGATCAGAACAGCGAACGTCACTCACGCAGATGTGAAAAAAGCCTAATATATACCTCAGCTGTTGCAGAACATCATAATAGTGATGAGAGATACAAGTCTCATCATGAGCAGTTTAGGAATATTTCACACTGCCGGCAGTAGTTCCAGCAAGCTGTTCACTGGGTACAATGGGGTCGATGGGCATTCCAGTAACCTCAAGCAAACCAGATCCTGAGAGCTCAGGAAGGTTGTTCTCTGCCAGAACAGTTTGCTGGAACTACTGTTGGCAGTGTAAAACAGGTGAAAATTAGTGGGCAATACACAGAGGTGTAAAAGAGGAGAGAACTACAACTCCCAGCATGTCCAGGCTGTTATTATGGAACATTACGGGGAGAGGGTATAAGTGGAGAGAACTATAACTCCCAGCATGCATTGACTGTAGGGAATCAGTGAACATTACATGGAGGGGGATACAGTACGCCAAAAATCCCAGTATTATGATGTTATGGGAAATCCCAGGACACCATTCACCTCTCCTCCAGGCACACACTCCCTATGTAGTTTCACTATACTTCCCTCTCCATCGCTGAGCTCCATCTTCCTGTCCTGGTCACATGACAATGACATCATCAAAGGTCCTTCAGCTGTAAAACTACTGACTCTGTACTCTGCATGTCTGTCCTGATCACATGCTGATGACATCATCGCAGGTCCTTCTGCACAGTTAGCTCGGTTTTCACAGCTGGCTATGTAAGTGAAATTGGGGGGCAGGGCTTTCAGGCAGACCCTATAGCAGCTGTGTGGTGTGCCTCTGTTAGAGGTACGCCATAGATCTCTGGTGACGGGTTCCTGTCCTACATGGACATATGGACCTCAATGTGTATTAAAAATCATCCCTGTGTTCTCTAGGCATACCAAATCAAATGTAGATGAAAACTACATTGATGGATTTTATCTTCAACTTTCAACCCTATTCTTCTCCTTTTCCAATTAATGTAACATTGGCTGAGTTAACTTTATTCATTAAATATTCATTTTTTAACTTGCCAGGATTTAGAAATCCCTTTTAAATGTGATATTTTGACAAAGAAAATCTAAGTATATAACTTCTCCTAGGAGTAAAAGGAAGGACAAGTGATTTTTTCTGTTTCTGATTTATTGGTACTATAAGGCCTCTTTCACACGAGCGTCGCGGATTTGTTCAGGATGCGTTGCGTTAAAAACGCGCGGATTGCATGCGGATGCGTTGCGTTGCATTTTTAACGCACCCCCATTAATTTCTATGGAGCCTGGGCTGCGTGAAAAACGCAGAATATAGAACATGCTGCGTTTTTCACGCAACGCAGAAGTGATGTGTGAAAAAAAACGCTCATGTGAAAAGCCCCATTAAAATGAATGGGTCAGGATTCAGTGCGGGTGCTATGCGTTCGCATCACGCATTGCACCCGCACGGAAATCTCGCCCGTGTGAAAGGGGCCTTACAGATGCAGATAATTTTAGGAGGAAAGAAAAAAAATAATTGCACAAGAATTGCTACATATGCTCAGTAAATATCTATCTTTGCTTACTGTTGCATGCAGTTCATAAACCTGAAGCCCTATTTATTAATCAAACTGTTCCTGCCAGCAACCAAATACGCTTTCTCTGTAATGCTCACTTTTCATATATTGTAACTCCCAACTCCCTAATTCTTTTCATTGCAAGTGTTTTTTTTTTTAATATATAGCATATAGAGATGAGCGAGCACTAAAATGCTCAGGTGCTCGTTATTCAAGTCGAACTTTTCCCGATGCTCGGGTGCTCGTTTCGAATAACGAACCCCATTGAAGTCAATGGGAGACTCGAGCATTTTTGCAGGGGACCAAGGCTCTGCCTTGGGAAGGCTGGGTGAAAACCTGGAAACCTCAGAAAATGATGGAAACACCATGGAAATGGACAGGAAACAGCAGGGGCAGCATGCATGGATGCCTCTGAGGCTGCCTAATCCCACCATTACCCCAAATTCTCAGGCAACAGCCTGGTGGTTACCCTCATGGCAATTGTGCTCACCCAGACAAAGAAAGGCGAGGCACATGCCCATCACATGTTAGGGAAGCACCCAACTATGTGCAACGAAGGTCCATCACCGCCAATTTTCAGGGACACGGTAATGGTGACCCACTTAAAAATGCTGCCTGACAACCTGGCGGTGAACCCCTGATTGTCTGTCTTTCAATAAGATTGCAGTGTAAAGCATGGTGGTGAGCCTCAGTATGACTTTTTGGATGGAGATTGCATGTAGTCACGTACTCCCTGGAACCCCATAGTCACCCCTTCTCTGATGTGCTACCCCAGAACATTCTCTGCCCCAATTCGCAAGACCTTTTGCAGTCTCCGTGTGCTGACAGTGGGGATTTACCAGTGTTGTCTGAGGAGGTGGTGGACAATGGCGAGACACAGGTGTCGGGGGGTGAGGTAGTTGAAAGTGAAGCAAGTTACAGTTGGGACTCCTTGGGGGGACTTTCTCATGATGGAACAGATTCAATTGTGTTTAGAAAGGCTGATGGGCTTCCGTCAGCACTGTGTGTATAGAACCCCATGGCCTTTCATAAAAATAGTCTGGCGATGACCCCAAGGCAATTTTCAGGGACACGGTAATGGTGACCCACTTAAAAATGCTGCCTGACAACCTGGCGGTGAACGGCGGTAAAGCATGGTGGTGAGCCTCAGTAATAAGATTGCAGTGTAAAGCATGGTTGGGGAGGACAGATTCAACTTGGGTGGATCAGGCACAGGAACAGATCAATTTTTTTTTTTTTGTGTTTATTTAACTTTTATTTAGCACAAATAACCACAGAGATATTTATTTGTTCTGTTCACTGCGCAGTCTGGCGTTGGGGTTCGTCACTTTGATGGCGAGCTGTGCCGCTCTCTCCACAATGGTCTTTCGGTTTTTTGGGGAGATGTTGAGGAGATCAGTGAAATTCAACGGACAATATAGATACGCAGGTAATATTATTTTTCACACCTATGCCAAAAAAAATATTTATGCAGTTTGCGCAAATAAAACTGGAATCTACAGATCAATACGGTATCTATAGACTGTGAGGTATATAGCAGGCTGATGAAATGTATACCCTAGTCACTGCACAGTCATGCACAGGAATATATCTGTTTACAGATGTATAGTTTGAGCTATGTGGCTGGACAAGGTGTACCAGGCACAGCTCTGCACAGAATACAGGCTTACAGCATATACTGAATTTTTCTCACAGAATCAATTAGTTTTTAAAAGACTCTTGGGGCTTCCTATCCTGCACAGAATACAGGCTTACAGCATATACTGTATAGTTTTCTTCACAGAATCAATTAGTCTTTAAAAAGAATGTTGGGGCTTCCTATCCTACACAGAATACAGGCTTACAGTATATACTGTATACTGTTCTTCAGAGTATAGTCTTTAAAAAGACTGTTGGGGCTTCCTAACCTAACTCCTAACTAACTGCTTGCTGCACACACTACACTAGCTAACACTGTCTGTCTCTTCTCCTTCCCAAAGCACAATGAGGCTGATGCTGCAGGTCCCTACCTTATATAAATTTAGGTCACATGTCACTGCCAGCCAATCACTGCTGGGGAGGTATAGGGGATATTACATCATAGCAGGCGTTCCCACAGGCTTCCCTTTGATGCTGATTGGCTGAAAAAAACGGGCATTTCAAACTTGCAGTGACGCACGAATAATCACGAGTCCGCGCTGCCTCAGGATGCCGAGCCGAGCCGAAGCGGGCAATATTCGTGCGAATCACGAATATTGCCGGTTCGATTCGCTCATCACTAAGTGTGGCATGTGTTCTATGTATTCTTCTCAGTTTAATACCGTATATGGCAGCTATCCAGAAAAATAGTTTGGAGAGAGAGAAAGATAGGAAAAAGACGTAAATTGTTTGGAGAGAGGGCCTGTAGGTGGACCTCTGGAAAAATTGTTTGGAGAGAGGGCCTGTAGGTGGACCTCTGGAAAAATTGTTTGGAGAGAGGGCCTGTAGGTGGACCTCCGGAAAAATGATCTGAATGGTTCCACACTGCTGTGTGAAATGGATTTGTATCACTGAGCTAAAACAACAAAAAAACTATTTTTTTTATATAATTTTTAGTGATGAGCGGCAAGATTCGGGATTCGCACGAATCTTGCCCGCTTCGGCTCGGCTCGGCATCCCGAGGCAGCGCGATTCATGAAGATTCGTGAGTCACTGCCAATTTGAAATGCCCGGTTTTATCAGCATCAAAGGGAAGCCTGTGGGAATGCCTGCTGTGATGTAACAGCCCCTATACCTCCCCAGCAGTGATTGGCTGGCAGTGACATGTGACCTAAATTTACATAAGGTAGGGACCTGCAGCATCAGCCTCAGGCCTCATTCACACGTCCGCAAAAATCGTCTGCATCCGATCCACAATTTGCGGACCAGGTGCGGACCCATTCACAGTCAATGGGGCCGCAAAAGATGCGGACGGCACACTGTGTGCCGTCCGCATCCGCACTTCAGTTCCGTGGGTCCGGAAAAAAATAGAACATGTCCTATTCTTGTCCGGATCCACGGACAGGAAAAGGCATTTCTATCATGTGCGTTCCACAAATTGCGGACTGGACATGGGCCGCTGTCCGTGTTTTGCGGATCCGCAAATTGCGGATCCGCAAAACACGGACAACACCAAACGGACGTCTGAATGAGCCCTTAGGGAGCCTCAGAGGCATCCCTACATGCTGCCCCTGGTGTTTCCTATGCATTTCCAAGGTGTTTCCATCATTTTCTGAGGTTTTCACATGTTGGGGCAAACTTGACTGTGCAGAAGCTTTGGCCCCTGCAAAAAGATTCGGGTCTCCCATAGACTTTAATGGGATTCGTGATTCGGCCCGAATCCATGAATCCCGCGGTGGGATTCGGGCCGAATACCGAATCCCCGAATCTTTTAGGATTCGCTCATCTCTAATAATTTTTTTAGTGATCAAGCTATATACGTGAGAGCAAAAGACCCGGTTGGATTAAGTGACATACAGAAAGTGTCACCTGGACAGAAAATACAGATTGTAGTGAGTGTACTGAACTGTGACACACAGAATGGTTCCACACTGCTGTGTGAAATGGATTTGTATCACTGAGCTAAAACAACAAAAAAACTATTTTTTTAATATATTTTTTTTATATATTTTTTTTTTAGTTTTGTTTTTTTTGGAACGTGACATGCAGAAACTATCGTAGAGCTAACTCACACCCTGCTGACGGTGGCTATTTTGACTGCGACCCAGACAAATGTCGCACAGAGATTTTTGGGATCAAGCTATATACATGAGAGCAAAAGACCCGGTTGGATTAAGTGACGTACAGAAAGTGTCACCTGGACAGAAAATACGGATTGTAGTGAGTGTACTGAACTGTGACACACAGAATGGTTCCACACTGCTGTGTGAAATGGATTTGTATCACTGAGATATAACAATAAAAAAAGGGGTTATATATGGCGATAGCTGCACTACTAGTGCCAGCCAGCCAGCCAAGCCAGGAGACAAAAAAAAATTTCTCTGTAATGCTCTTAGAAGCCCTTAGAAGGGCTGTTGGGTTCTTGGGAGATCACTCCTGCCTAACAAAGAACTAAATGCAGGCCCTAACACTCTCCCTGAAACGCAGCAGCTCTATCCCTAACGACATCCAGACAGCATCTGAGCCGAGCACCGCGGCCAGTCACTAGTATATTCCAGGGTCACCTGATCAGGCCAGCCAACCCCTGCTATCGACATGTAAGGGCCCCACGTGATGCTGGGTGTACCGCAGAGTCTCCTGGCTTGTGATTGGCTGAGTTTTTAGGCGCCAAAAATGCACAATGCGGAAGTTGCCATTTCCTCGAGCATGGCGAGATACTCGTCCGAGCAGCGAGCACTTACGAGTACCGTAATACTCGAACGAGCACCAAGCTCGGACGAGTATGCTCGCTCATCTCTAATAGCATATATTTATGTGGACATCTCTTTATAACAAATGTTTTTACAGCATATGTTGCTATGTATTGCTATTATTTTACTGTTTTGTTATATTTCTTGTAGCTACTTAACAAACCTAGCTTTCATCATGATAAATGGGCAGCACTTGCAGCTCTGGGGTCCTGGGTACGAATTCGACCAAGGACAACAACTGCATGGAGTTTGTATATTCTCCCCATGTTTGTGTGGGTTTCCTCTGGTTTCCTCCCACACTCCAAAGATATACTGATAGGGAACTTAGATTGTGAGCCCCATTGGGGACGGTTGGATGCTAATATCTGTAAAGTGCTGAAGAATATAGTAGCACTATATAAGTGTATAAAATAAATTAATAAGATTTACTTTAGAATATGAGTAGGGATGAGTGAACCCGAACTGCAAAGTTTGGGTTTGTACCAAACTTTGCAAGTTCGGGAACCTGGACTTTTTCACTGAAGTCCAGGTTCCAGTTCAGAGTTCGGGTGATTTATGAAGCACTTTATTATATTTCGTTATAAAATGGTTATATTGAAAAATAACATAATACTTAAGACAGAATGCAAAAGGAGAATCGTTAGAAGCATTCCATTTTGCATTCTGTCATAATAGAAGTCTTTGGGAGCATAATGGATCCATTCTGCAGACTGATAGATTTTTTGGAAAAAATTCAGCAAATCTTGTCATTTATATATCTGTGTTTTGTTGTTTTTTTTTTTTGTTTTTTTTTTACACACAGGGAAGTTATTATAAATGTTTGATATCATTCTTTATGTAAGTGTGTATACAAAGACAGCTGTACATGGGGCCAGTCTTGGTTGCATTCTTGCATTGCATTCTGTGGTAACAGGTTTTCTTTAAAAGAACATCCATTAAAACACCATGATATGTATAATGCTGCGTCTGATATGGGCAATGCAGGACACCGAGAATCCGTTTGCGATTTTAGAGGTTCTCCAAGACCAGGTACCTCTTTTGATATAAACAATACAATTAAAAAAATAAACATCATAGGCAACGTCGTGTCCCAAAATTCCAGAACAAAATGCCACAGAATCTCAACAAATTTATCCCTTACGGTGAACATCGTAAGGAAAAACAAAATCAACATTTGCCATTTTTCATTGCTTCACCTCCCAAAAAAGTTGAATAAAAAGTGATCAAAAAGTCATAAGCACAGATTGCCCTGCAAAAAATAAATGCTCACACAGACCAATAGTTGTAACTATAAAAATAGGGTCAGAATATGGCGAAGAAAAGAAAAATATTTTTTTTCAAAGTTTTCATTTTTTTTTTTTTAAACACAAAAAATGTATGTAAATGTGGTATTGTTGTAAACATACTGACCTGGAGCATGAAGGTTACAGGTTAGTTTTACCACACAAAGAAAGCCATAAAAGCAAAACCCATAAAACTGTGGTGGAATTGTGTTTTTTTTTCCAAATCCACTCCATTTGGAATTGTTTTCAAGCTTCCCACTACATCATATACAATATTTAATAGTGCCATTAGAAAGTACAACTTGTCCAGCAAAAAAACAAGCCCTACTCAGCTATGTGAATGAAGAAATAAAAAGTTATTTATCCGTAAAGGCAGGGAGCTTAAAACAGAAATGCAAAAGTGGAAAATCTTCAGGGGCTGAAAGGGTTAATATGCTACACAGTATTTTAATGACAGTGTGAACATTTTCTTTTGCATGATAATTGAGAGCTATGTTTAACTAAGAAATGGTAGACACATTAAACACAAAATCATGAAATTGCAAACATCATATAAATATTTCAGTGTAAAATTTGGCACTATAGTGGTAGTGATTATTTTAAAGGCATTCTGTCACCAGGTTTTGGCCTATAAAGTTATTCATACTACCTTATAGGGCTCATTGCAGTCAATGTAAAAAAGTTATTCTTATTGATCCTAGAGATGTATTTGATGTTAAAAAATCGTTTTTAGTGATATGCAAATTACTCACATAAGGAGCCCAAGGGGATGTCCCCAGAACCGTTGGAGCCCGGCCACGCCGCAACTGTTGGAGCCCAGCACTGCCCACCTACTTATTATTCACTGCAAATCTTCTTGCAGCCCTCCTCCGGCATCAGCGTAATCCCGCGCATGCGCAGTACCTCAAGCAGTCTGCGCCCATGCGGTCTACTCGCATCGACCTCAAGGATATTAGTGCACATGCGCCAGCTCTCTGCGCACTTCACTCGAGGAGGGCTGCAAGAAGATTTGCAGTGAATAATAAGTAGGTGGGCGATGCTGAGCTCCAACAGTTGCGGCGTGGCCGGGCTCCAACGGCGCTGGGGACATCCCCTTGGGCTCCTTATGTGAGTAATTTGCATATCACTAAAAACGATTTTTTAACATCAAATACATCTCTAGGATCAATAAGAATAACTTTTTTACATTGACCGCAATGAGCCCTATCCGGTAGTGTGAATAACTTTATAGGCCAAAACCTGGTGACAGAAAAATGTAAGTATTATACCATTCAAATTGACTTGTGTTGCCCAGTGCCGGTCATAGAGACTGTCTAATAGCCATGGTTATTGGTATCCTGAGCCCTGTGATTGTCCTCTTTTTCTCTTTCTATTATTTGATCTCCAGTACAGTATTTGACCTAGTCTGTTCTAAAGACTTTTGGAATTACAACTCCTGTGATACATATTCTCTGTTTTTGGTCCTCTGGCTTGTATCTTACTACACTTGTGCCTGACCTTTGGCTATCACACCTTAGACCTGTAGTGCTTCTTCTGGCTCCTAGCACTGGCTTCTCTGGCTACTCTCCTGCTTGTGCCTTGGATATTATTTGCCCTTTGGTTGACTGTACCACCCTTCTTCCTCACATTGTTGTGGGGGGACAAGAGTGAAGACCATATTTCTTTTGGGGTCCAAACTGTTTAGTCTTCTACAAGTTGGCTGTGGCTCCTACACTTCTATACAGGTGATTAAACATTAAAATTATCAATAGTAATGTTTAATTTCAGCCAGTGCATGAAGTCATGACTTAGGGGTACTAAGGGAAATCACATAGCTGGAGGTCACATGTGACTATTGAGCAACTGGTTGGGGACCACAGGCTTAAAGGGTTTCTGTCATCAGAATTAACCCTCTTAAACCTGCTGACATTAGCGATGTGCTAATGTCAGCAGACCCTAACTCTGCTATTCTTATGTTAATTGAGGGCCCCCTTACTGCGGTAATCCTACTTTTGTAATATGTAAATGAGCCTCTAGGAGCAGGGGGGGCATTGCTTCTGCTCCTAGAGGCTCCATTCTCATACCCCCTTCCACGCCCCGCCATCCTTGATTGAAAGGGCCAGGCAGCGTTCGTCATACGCTGCCTGCCCTGTGTGCTGCAAGGCGCATGGTGAGATTTACCCGACACACTGGCAGGAGAAGACAAACGCTGGCCCTGTCAATCAAGGATGGCAAGGCGTGGAAGGAGGTAGGAAAACTGGGCCTCTAGAAGCAGGGGCAATGCCCCCCCTGCTCTTAGAGGCCAATTTACATATTACAAAAGCAGGATTACCACAGTAAAGGGGCCCTCAATTAACATAATAATAGCAGAGTTAAGGTCTGCTGACATTAGCACATCGCTAATGTCAGCAGGTTTAAGAGGGTTAATTCTGATGACAGAAAGCTTATGTAGCAGTCTCTGGTCAACCAGACAAAGAAGTAGGGGAGTTTATTCTGGACCTAGCCTGTTCTGGAGAAGAGGCAGAATGGGGATTGGCTTGCAATCCAATCAATGGGATCTGTGCACTACTTAAATCCTGCTGTGGAACTGCTCTGTGTCAGGTATTAGATGTGGATCAGCTGTGTTAGTTGAAGAGATGGAACTTGGGGCTACCCTTAAGGGCGTTATCTAAATTTTCAACCTTAATCCAGTAAAGTGATCTGATCTTCGCTGCAGGGAAACGACCAGTCCCGTACCTCTTAGACTAGTCTCTATTCTAGTTACTGTCGACACACGGGTGTCAAGAAACACCAGTGCAGAGCATCAAGGGATCAGGCAAAACCATAGTCAATGAGAGGTCAAGGTAGTATGTGCAAATTGATAAAAATTCCAGGGTCAGGTGGGCAGTTTAGTGTCAGAACAAGGATTAGGCCAGACAGTGGATGGCAAGTTAGTCAGACAGAAGTTGGTACAATGCTGAGAAAAGTTTTCAGACCTTTCATGTTTTTCACCATTTTCCTATATTGTGTCCTTCAAGTTTTTCTTCATCATTCTGCACTCAATACCCCATGATGGCAAATGGAATACAGAACGTTAAAAATCAATGCTAATTTATTGAAAAAGAAAAACTAAAATGTTCCATTGATGTAAGTTGTCAGACTCTTTACTCAGTACTTAGTTGAATCACCTATGACAGCGATATAGCCTTGTGTCTTCTAGGGTATGATGCCACAAGGTTTCCACACCTGGAATTAGGGATTTTCTACCATTCTTCTGCCCAGATTCTCTCAAGCTCCATCAAGCTGGAAGGTTCTGATTCGCCAGCTTTTTGAAAAAGTTTGGTCCGCGGCCGAATTGATTCAGGCCGAACCAAAAAAGCTCTAATTGCTCTGGAAATAGGTATATAACACCCTCTAGTCTTAGGAGAACATGTTATCTCTGTTCATTCATTTTTTTATGAATTTTTGCCTTTTCTTCCCCCCCCCCTCTTTAATCTCTTGAACGCAATCACAGCTATAGTAAATTACTGACATACATAGCTATGGGTAAATGCATATTTGAAAGCATTAAGGAACAGTGTGTTTAAAAACACATCACATCATTGTGTTATGATTTTCATTTTTTTAATGAATTTTTGCTTTTTCTCTCCCTTCTCCTTAAGCTCTGTGCCATAAAGTGTGTTGCACTTTGTATATTCCAAAGCTTCCAAAAATTGTCTCTTATTGGGGCCAGATGGTGTTTATGGGATTTTAAAACATTTAAAAAACAGTGGCTTGTTGGAGGGCCCAGCATCTAAAAATTTTGCCTTGACAGGGTCAGAATACTTGCTCACATGACATGCACACATGTTAATTGTGAGAATAAAAAGTGGCTTGTTATTGAACAAGTATATAAAAATATCCCTTGTAATTAGGAGCAGCAGCAATGCAATCTGGATGTGGAAAGTATAGGGTAATAAAAGGCATGTGGCTGCAATAGTAGTGGAAGCAAAAGCAGCATAGCATGGAAGATATAAGTCAGTAGATCGTCTGTCTATGGGAAGTAGTGGTAGTAGGAGGCAGCAGCAGTCATACGGAACATGATGGTAGATAGGCAGCAGCAGTGGCATAGTCACAGCAGTGACTTTATGGAGACAGCAGCTGTATGGAATATGATGGTTGGCAGGCAGCAGCAGTGGCGTAAAGGCGGCAGCAGCATGATGGAGGTAGCAGCAGCAGCCATAGGGAACATGTTGCTAGACAGGCAGCAGCAGTGACATGATGGAATCATCAACAACCATATGGTACATGTTGGCAAGCGGGCAACAGCATGATGGAGGCAGCAGCAGCCATATGGAACATGACAGTAGGCAGACAGCAGCAGTGGCCCAATGGTGGCAATGGCTTGATGAAGGCAGAAGCAGTACAGAACATGATGGTAGGCAGGCAGCAGTAGCATGATGGCAACAGTGGCATCATGGAAGTAGCATCCATATGGAACATGTTTGTAGGCAGGCAGAAGCAGTGGAATGATGGTGGTAGGAGCAGCAGATGCACACAAATGTTTGTTTGTTTTTTCCGTGTCTGTTCCATTTTCTTGTGGCTTGTATGTGGAATCACTCACATGAATGTGGCAAAAAAGGAAATTGATCCATGTGCATTTCGTGTCCTTATGTCTGCATGGCTGTTCCGCAAAAAAATAGAACATGTCCTATTGTTTTCCACATTATGTACAAGGATCGGACTGTTTTTATTAGAGGCCGGTCGTTCTGTTCAGCAAAATGCAGAATGCACATAGCCAATATCTGTGTTTTGCGGATCCACAATTTGCGTACTACAAAATATCCAACGGTCAAGTGCATGAGTCCTAATTCTCCATTGGAGTTTCTCCTTGTGGGTCACCACAAACGGGTCGACAGCAAGATGTGTTAGGTGTTCTTCTTCCTCCATTGCCTTATGTTGCATGCGTCTCAAAATCTGTTCTAAGATAAATATGCAGGAAATAAGGGACAGCTGCAGTATGAATAGCATGAGCTGCCACTGCCTGACCTGGAAACAACACATGCTCCCTACTAAGGCAGTCTAGCGGATGACAAAATCGCTCATAGCTCCAGCAAGTTGGAATATTGTGGTCTAGCTGCAGATCGTTCTGTCGCTGTAAGTCCAGGAGAGCATTCATCGCCACGCAAGAATGGCTGAAAAAGGGGACAATCTCCTGTACATTTTCAGCACCTTGCGCAAGCTAGTGTAATTTAAAAAAAAAAAAAAACACTGCATGTCTAGGTCAATGATGTGGGGCATGCAGGGAGCATGTGTTATTTGACTCACGTTCAGGGCAACCACGATGTTGTGGTCACTGACCTCCTTGCCCAGTGGGAGTCGGCAAGTTTACAGCCAATAGGATGTTTACTGATTGATATACTTTAGCAACTGCTCGCCTTTGTGGCTACTCTTGCCCAGGCCAATCATCTCTAACATTGCATGACTTCAAACATGTTAGTGGAAGGAGGGGGATGGGAGCCTGTCCATGGAGGAGGAGTTGAATAAGTGCCTGGTGTGGGAGCCTACCTGGTGCAATTGTGGGGGGTCAAAAGGACCTGGCCATGTTGCTGGGGTGCTGCCTCGCTGCTGCTACAAAAAACATTGACCCAGTGGGCCATGTAAGACATGTACTGTCCCTGTCCATAACTGCTGCTCCAGGTGCCCACAGTGGAGTGCAGATTGCTGCACAGCAAGAATTGCAATGAGTGGCATGCATTCTCTGTCACATGAGAGTACAAGGCACTACGAATTGGCATGGCATTGACTGCACCACCATCAACTTGGCCAAGTGGGGGTTCAGCTTGTAGACAAACTAATTGGTGGTTGAGGAATTTTTTTCATGAACAAACATTCTGTTATAGATGTTTCACAATGGGGTGGAGGACAAGGAGGAGTCTAAGCAGGAAAAGAAGGAGGGGATGACGATGATAAGGACACGGTATCGTTTGGAGATGTGGGTTGGCTGCCACAAAGAGGGCCAGTAGAAGGAGGACAGATTTGTTCTGATTGGGAATGCTGGCTAGTTGTATTTTCCCAAAGGAAGCAGCAATGCTGCATCAATGTGCTACAACAGAGCTCTGGTAACTATGTTTGTGTTTGAACTCCCACGACTTATTTTATTCCTGCAGATCTTTAGCACGGCTGTTGTTTTATGTGCCAGCCAGCAAAAAATGCATACGGGAGATACTCGTGCAGAGCTAGAGGCAGGCGAGCTTGGCTTAGCTCTGACATGTTTTGGGCCTAATGCATCCACTGTGTCAGCGGCATCACCAAATCCTGAAGACAGACATGGGCCTGGTTGTACTTTGGGAAGTACATCACCTCTGCTCTTTATTGCTACTGCTTCCACCACCCTCCTTGTTTCATGTTGCTTCCTCCTCTGGTCCCAGGTCCTGCTTTTATCTGACTGTGAGATATCATAGTGGACTCCTTCTCTGCATTTTCCATGACTGCCACTGTCCCTGACACTAGAAGCTTGATTGTGACTGTACACTGTCTCTAAGATCGTTTTCTGTCAGACACTGTATAGACCTATCCACCCTCATTCACAGCCCAACACAGAATGGCAGTTTTTTCCTTCTGCAAGGGTACCTCCTTGCCTGCCCTGCTTCAGCAATAATTGGCTCATCCAGGCTGTCTGTCAGCCTGTGACCTGATCAGAGCAATCCCTACCCCCACCCCTTACTGCTGGGTTATTTGAGCATTCTTCTTCATGCTTTTTCCACTGACATGTGCAGTAAAATGGGGCTGAATCATTTGAAGCTAACCTGTAAAGCTTTGGGTTTGTCTGGTGGATGAATTTTTGGGAAATTCATAATGAACCAGGTTGGTTACAAACCGATTCATTCATCTCCAATGGGGACAGTTGGTGGACAGCCATTTTCAGATGTTCAAATGGGCCACTTAAGGACATTCACAGAGTTGTTGTCTGTGTGCTTAGGGTCATTATCTTGTTGGAGAGCAGAGAGGCATTGCTGACAGAAAGCAGGCTTTAGTCTGCATGGAAGACATTATTACTCCATGGCCAGGACCACCAGGCTGGGTTAGAATGACACAGATGAGACTGAGCAGCTGGAGACCTGAGCTATGGAGTAGATGAGCAAGTTGGCAGCAGTGTGCACAAAGATGAAAGGAGCGATGGTGGGCACAAACTGCTGAAATAACACCATTCTTCTCCCTGTGTGTCGCTGTACCTTTGCTTCCTTGGCTTGTTTCTGTTTAGTTTTTGACACTGGCTAGTACAACTACTCAACCTGTTTCCTCCATCTGCTAGCAACTACCTGGTGAATACAAGATAGGATTCTATACCTGTTCAGGGTTACCTGGTTAGATTCTTGAGTGGGATTGTGGTAGTCTGGGTATCTATGGTGGTTGCAGGGTAAGTTCACCTGCTATTGCTTAAAAGGGTACTGTAGCTACCACCAAGTTTGGCAATGAATATGCAGTTTGCGGAGCGGGTTACATATATCCTGCCAGTTCTGTAACAACTTAATTGTGACAGCAGATATTTAAGATTTTTGGGCTCCCTGCTGATAATGAGGATTTCATTTACAAATTGTACTGCAGTAATTTTTTTTCCAGACATGTCTCTTTAATGTTCATCTGAAAAGATGAAACAATGCCTCTGATCATAATTAGACATTAACTGGCGACAAAGTCTAAGAACCTCCAAGTGAACTCAGATTGGTCCTCAGGATTGACAGAGACAAAATGTTCCACCTGGATCAAATGAGAGATGTCGTGAGCAGTGCATTTCACTCTCCCTGGATTTTTCCTTTCTACTGGCTTTTTCTCTAAGTACTGGCATTAAATATTAATTGTAGCATATGGCACTTTTTCCATTTCATAAGTATAATCATTTACAGCACATTTAAAATCAACAAGATAGAATTATATCAAAATATGCTTTTTATCACAAGCTGCATGGTAAAGAATAAAAATAAAATAGAAAATAAATAATATGCCTCAGTTTTTTAAGCTTGATTGACAGGTGTCATATATGCCTCTGAGAGAAATGTCTGTTTAATTTGTCTCTTGAGATGAGAAATTCCTAGGTGACATTTAACATGTCTCTGAAGGTTGCAAGAGGTTAGAATCGTTCTGGTATTCTCCCTCCCACCCCTTTCCTTTTCAGATTTTGGTATCTAAAGTGTCAGTGAATAAGAATGTAGCTCTGTCCTCTCCCAGGAGAGTCTGAGGGATCTTTAAATACCATCAACAAAAGAGTAGGCATTAGAAAGGTCATTAAGAAATATGAGGGAGGTGGCATTTCATATCCTGGTCACATTGTTATCGAAATTGTATGACTTTAATATTAACTAATTGGCCTCAGCAAAAGATTGTTCCAGGGGAGACCAGAGAATCATCAAGCAGGCAACAGACATGTGGAGTTTGGCTCAGTAGTGGGAAACTGCATTGTAATTCTTATCAAATATTAACTAAGCCACTTGTTTATGGAGCTACAGAAGTAGACAGATGAAACACAGGAGACAGAACTTTAGTCTGGCACATATTCTTTGATTGTTTTAACCATCTACAATAATAGATGTATATAAATTATGTAATTTCCTCTACATTTTCCTTTTTAATGGTGAAAATAGACAAAGGGAACAGTTAATCCTGAAATTTTAATACAAATTCAGAAACTTTATGCAAAGTCGTTTAGACCCCCACTGCTCAGTAACAGCAGCTCTAGTCGATCTTGCATGTTCATGCATTTCATAGTCAGTTATTCATTTGTTATTCACTTGAAATGTATAACCAGGTGCTGTTTTGGATGATGATAACATCTGATCACAGGGGTTAAGGTGCCCATACGTCTTCAATAGTTGTCTGTGACCGACCTTTAAGCAGACAGCTGTCTCTCCTGATTCCCTCCTGACTCCCCCATACACATACATGTTCAGAAGAGCCAGACATGTACATGCTTTCAATGGGAAGGAGGAGAAATTCATTGCCAGACACCTTTGGATGTAAATTATATCCCAAGAAAAACAAAATAATTTGGCTAGAGATGAGCAAAATGATTGTAAACTAATTGGATTTGCCACAAACCTCACAAAATTTCTTCTGCCAAATGAATCCAAAGTTTTGGATTAAACTGAAATTAAATGAAATTAGTTTTAGACAAATTACTCAAAACTGCTATCTCCATTTTACTTTTACAGGGAAACAGGGCAGGGCCTGTCAGGCTGGTCTATTAGCCTTTGTGCTAGTGTATTTGTAAATCACAAATAACATTGTGAGCTCAGCCAGGCATGTAAGAGGATGGGTGTGCTATTTCTCTGGTAGACACCAATAACAGATTCATGCCAGCCATAGTAGGGTCTTGCAGGGACAGTGTATTGAGGATAAAAAATATATTAGGCTACGTACTTTCACACATGTGGCATAGCAATCCAGCAGGCAGTTCACTTAGAGAACAGCCTTTAGGAGTTCTTTGGATCTGGCATAGCCGATAGTACCACTTGCACGCTGGACTCCATTGCCTATAATCTAGCCTTTCCCCAGCATAAATGTGGGAATTCGACTTGCCCAAAAAATGTTGCATGCAGCAATTTCTGACTAGTGAAATCTTGGCATTTATTCTGGGGAGGATCCAGATTCCCACTCGTTCCCATTAGTGTTAATGGGTCCAGCGGACATGTGGCACCGTCCGTCTATCCTGGATCCAGAGAACTCTGTCAGAACAGCCTGCTAGATTGCTGCGCTGCGCTGCATAGAAGCTAGACTTAGATTGAAGTAATAGAAAAGTCATGGTTTTATCACTAGAGAAGGAGAGCATGGGGGCAATGTACTGTGTACTGTGTGCGTTTTACAGTGAGGGCACCAGCTGTATAGTTGTTCATGTAATGCACATAAAAATCCTGGAAGGCCTGCATGAAGATCTTTTTTTAAGTAGCCACCCTGTTTTTATTTTTTATTTTTCCAAAAACCTCAACTTTATACAACTCAACTTTATGTATAAACTAACAAATTAACGAGGACCTATCACCGCTCCTGACACGTCAATTTTAATAGCTTCATGCATTCCCCATGTAATAACAATTCTGGAGCATCTATTCTTATGACTAGAGATGAGCGAATCGAATCTGACGAAGTGGAATTCGATCCAAATTTCAGGAATTATTCGATTCACACCGTTTTAGAATTTCCTGACGATTCGTGGTGACAAATCATTTTTTTTTCCACTAAAATGGCGGCTGCATATGTTTGGACATGGGGAAAGGAAAATGAGGGAGGGAGGGATCACCCACAATGCCATGCATGCAGCCAATCAGCAGCCAGCCCTGTGATGTCACAGCCTTATAAATACTGTCAGCCATTTTAGATTCTCTCATTCTACAGTCTTCAGTGCAGGGAGATATGTTTGCAGACGCTAGGGCAAGTGTTACAATACCTCATCAAAAGTACAAATTGCTGAATAGAAGTGTAGGGAAAGGATAGGGAGTGAAGTATTGAAGCAGAACAGGGTTCTATTGGGGTGTTTAGAGACAGTGTGAGATCTGGAAAATGTGCAAACACAAGGTAATAGAGAAATTAGTATTACACCTTGGTTTCAGTGACTGGGATTCAAAATTGCCATGCTACAGGTGCTCTTGTCAGGTTTGCCTCTGTAATTCTGGTTATTGGGGTTTTGTTAACCCTTGTGCGCTGTAGTTACATTTAGTACAGCAGGTTTTAGTGTTGGGGCATATTAGCTGTGGTGAAGTGGGACAATGGCAGCCCTTTGTAGCGTTTTATTTTTAAAAATGTTTTAGTAGGCATATAGCACCATAGTCTTATATAGTACAGTGTTGTAGCAGCTCTTAGAGTTTAGTAGGTGTATAGCGCCAAAGTTCTATATAGTAAATAGTGTTGATCGAGCACCGTGATGTTTGGGTGCTCAGGTGCTCTGGCCGAACACTAGGTGGTGCTCGAGTGCTCGGCCGAGCACCCGAGTATAATGGAAGTCAATGGGAGAACCCAAGCACTAAACCAGGCACTCCCTGCTCTGAAGAGGGGAGGGTGTCTGGTTCATAGGGAAAGTTGAGAAAATGGTGGAAACACCACTGAAATGGTTTGGGAACAGCATGGGGAGGATGTCTGGATGCATCTTGGACTCCAAAGTCGGTGCTATTAACGATGTTATCCGAGTATTACGCCACTTTTACGGAATTACAAGAATACCCCCAAAACCAAATATAACATCGATTTTAGAGGAAATATTGTTAGGAAACATATATTTACTTGTATATAAAGCGCAAGTAGCAGCAGGCCCTCACCCCTAAGGTTTTACATGGTCATATCAGCAGCAGGCACTCGCCCCTATTGTTTTAGACAGTCAGATCAGCCGTAGGCACTCGCCCCTAATGTTTTTGAGTGTCAGCAGAACTGAAAGTCAACTTGTCAGGAGAAGGACCAGAAGAGGAGGTGGTAGACGATGAAATCACTGGCCCAACATGGCAAAGTGGCAAGCTGAGCGAGGACAGCAGTACAGAGGGGGAGGGATCCGCAGCACCGCAACAGGCTGGAAGAGGCAGTGGGGTGGCAAGAGGGAGAAGGCAGGCCACACCAACATCATATCAGAGCATCATATCAAAATGCTTATTAGGCTGCCCTCACATTTAAATATTTAAGAGGTTCACCAGCAGGCCCTCACCCCTAATTTTTTAACCTAAAAAATTAACTTCACTCTGGTCCTCCTCCTGACATGTTAACCTAACAAGAACCTGTCTTGCGCCGCCCTGCAAACTGAGACATGAAGCTAGGAGTTTTGGATGACTTTGTTTCTTGTGCTCTGCCAGCAGACACTGTTTCACCGCACCCAGAGCCATGGCCTCTGCGTGCACTATCAGCAGCATGCCGACTTCCCTGTCCCATACTGCAAGTTTGTTAAAAGTACAGTTGCACAGATTTTTTTTGTGTATGAGCAGAAAAATTTCACCAAATGTCTTAAATATTTAGAAATATTTTCTGCTGTTATTCATAGAGATGAGCGAATTTTTCAAAAATTTGATTAGGCTGGTTCGCCGAATTTTCCGAAAAGATTCGCTTCGATCTGAATAAATTTGTTGCGAATCGCGTTACAAAACGACTACTTCCGGGCTGCAGAGAGACTGGATAGTGGTGTAGAACACTGTGCCTTTCAGTAAAACGCATAGGGAGTAGTGTTGAGCGAGCACTTCTGTGCTCGTATGCTCGGGTGCTCTGGCCGAGCAACTGAGCATAATGTTAGTCAATGGGACTAAACCAGGCACCACCCGCTCGGAAGAGGGGAGGGTGTCTGGTTAATAGAAAAAGGTCCGAATCGCGACTTCTCCTCTTTTACTCCTTTCGCTTGTAAAAGTGTGCTAATTAACTGAATTTGTACGCATTTGCACACAATGCGTATGCATTAGCGTCCAAATGCACACGCATTAGCATACAAAATCGTACGCATTAGCATACAATGCGTAGCATTAGCGTACAAATCAACATTACAGTGAATGCCAGCATTGCGCTTGAGTACACTCGGTGTTCTACTGTGGTAGTGGAAGAATACTGTGAGCCAGTGTGACACACACATAACAGGCTTCTTAGAATCGCTGCACACTTTTATGTATTTGGGCAGCTAAGGGGCCAAAACTCACCAAACAACAGCCTTACAGGTCAATGTTAGCGCCAGCTATAAAGAATCGTGCAGAGGCCCAAGATCCTACTAGAGCGCAAAAGCGCACGCCTTTTACACCAATTCACTGATTCCACATACATTTTGACAGAACCAGCAGACTATAGATTGGTACGACGACAGTGTGGTCAGGTGGCAGCAGCATGAGTAGGCCACAGAGTGGCAGAATGACAGACCCTGGAAGTGGCAGCAGCAGTGGAAGTAGTAGTACAATTTAGAGGCCACAGAGTGGCACAATTACCTAATTTTGAGGTAGCGGCAGCCAGGAGACGGCATGTGGAGTCGGCGGCTGCGACAGCAGCATCAGGCCGGAGAGTGGCATGATGACATACCCTGAAGAGCAGACTGTAATAAAAAATTCTCGTCCTTTTGGTTAAGATCAACTGTCGCATATGTTCTTATCAGTATCGGGGCTGGTTATGCCAGCGGACGGAACGTAAGACAGAGGAGGTGCAGTGGAGGCTCCAGCTTTGCCTCGACTGTGACAAAATGTCAGTATTGACCCAAGACGCCAAGAAAGTTCCATCTTGAGATCGAGCTGGTGCTGAACTACCACCTGTGGGAGCCCCTGCCTCTCGCCTCCCCCATGCTCATCGCTGAGTGTCCCGGGGGCCGGAATCGTTTACTTTTAAAAATTCGAGTGTTCAAAACAAACAGGGTTTCCTGTGTACTTGAGCTTTGAATAATGGAATAGGACAACATACGTAGAGTGGCACAATTACATACTTTGGATGTAGCGGCAGCTGGGAGACAGCGTGAGTAGGCGGCAGCTGGGACGCAGCATGAGTAGGCCACAGAGAGGCACAATTACATAGTTTGGACGTAGTGGCAGCTGGGAGAGAGCGTAGTAGGCGGCGGACGCAGCAGCATCAGGCCACAGAGTGGCACAATTACATAGTTTGGAGGTAGCAGAAGCTAGGAGACGGCGTGTGTAGCCGTTGTCGGCGGCAGCAGCATCAGGCCAGAGTAGGAGTGGCAGCAGGAGTGGTACTAATTTTAAAGAGACAGAATGGCACAGTGACATACCCTGGGAGAGGCAGAAGCAGTCAAAAAACATTTAAATGCAACATACCGTAGAGTGGCACAATTACATACTTTGGACGTAGCGGCAGCTGGGAGACAGCGTGAGTAGGCGGCTGCTGGGACGCAGCATGAGTAGGCCACAGAGAGGCACAATTACATAGTTTGGACGTAGAGGCAGCTGGGAGAGAGCGTGTGGAGGCGGCAAGCTGGAACACAGCATGAGTAGCCCACAGAGAGGCACAATTACATAGTTTGGATGTAGCGGCAGCTGGGAGACGGCGTGAGTAGGCGGCGGATGCAGCAGCATCAGGCCACAGAGTGGCACAATTACATAGTTTGGACGTAGCGGCAGCGGGGAGACAGCGTGAGTAGGCGGCAGCTGGGACGCAGCATTAGTAGGCCACAATTACATACTTTGGACATAGTGGCAGCTGGGAGACAGTGTGTGGAGGCGTCAGCTGAGACGCAGCATGAGTAGTCCACAGAGAGGCACAATTACATACTTTGGACGTAGCGGCAGCTGGGAGACAGCGTGTGGAGGCGGCAGCTGGGACGCAGCATGAGTAGGCCACAGAGAGGCACAATTACATACTTTGGACGTAGCGGCAGCTGGAGACAGCGTGAGTAGGCGGCGGACGTCAGCAACATCAGGCCACAGAGTGGCACAATTACATAAGTTTGGACGTAGCGGCAGCGGGGAGACAGAGTGAGTAGGCGGCAGCTGGGACGCAGCATTAGTAGGCCACAGAGAGGCACAATTACATACTTTGGACATAGTGGCAGCTGGGAGACAGCGTGTGGAGGCGTCAGCTGAGACGCAGCATGAGTAGTCCACAGAGAGGCACAATTACATAGTTTGGACGTAGCAGCAGCGGGAAGACAGTGTGTGGAGGCGGCAGCTGGGACACAGCATGAGTAGGCCACAGAGAGGCACAATTACATACTTTGGACGTAGCGGCAGCTGGAGACAGCGTGAGTAGGCGGCGGACGCAGCAACATCAGGCCACAGAGTGGCACAATTACATAGTTTGGACGTAGCGGCAGCTGGGAGACAGCGTGTGGAGGCAGCGGACGCAGCAGCATCAGGGCACAGAGTGGCATGGTGACATAGCCTGCAGGTGACAGCAGTAGCATCATGAGGAGACCTGATTGTTGAGGTGGCAGCATCATCAGAAGGCTACATATTGGGTCTGTGACAGAGTGGAGAAGTGGGTGGAAATACCAGTCACTGGTAAAGATGCTGGGTGGTAGAAGGAGCAGCTGGTAGATGTGTGGCATCAGGAGGGTGGCAGCATCATAAGAGTGGCTGAGGCAGGTAGCCTGAAGAATACAGTCTCATTTGTCAAGGTTCGGGTGTCGCATCATGGCTGATCTAATCTGATGCATCAGGCGTTGGTAGGTGGAAATCCTGGTTGATCCACGCCTGATTCATCTTGACAAAGGTGAGTCTTTTCACATTTTGGAAGGACAGGCGAGTTCTCCTTGGGGTAACTATGGCCCCCGCCGCACTGAACATCCGCTCTGATGCCACACTACTAGCCGTGCAGGACAGCTTCTCCAGTGCAAACTCGGCCAGTTGCGGCCACAAATCCAGTTAGGCTGCCCAGTAGTCCCTCGGATCTTCAATGTGATCTCCAAGTAGGCCACCACCTGCTGGTTCAGGGTCTGCTCCTGGTCTACCTGCTGCTGCTGCCGCCGCCGCTGCTGGTAAGTACTTTCCGCACTTGGCGGTGAAGAAAGCTGCTCATCAGCGACTCCAGACTCAAGTTGCTGCTGATGGAGCTCCCCACAGCAGCTGTGGCAGTGGTACGTGAGTGCTGAGGGACCCCCTGGTCAGACCTGCCAGAGGATGGAGGAGGACGCAGATAGGCAGCAGCCAACTGAGTACATAGGATGTCTCTATAGTACTTCAGTTTGTCCTCCCTCTCAGCAGGTGAAAAAAAAGGCCCCCATTTTAGACCGGTAGCGAGGGTCCAAGAGGGTGGAGAGCCAGAAGTCTTCCCTCTGTCGGATGGTGACTATTCGGCTGTCTCTACGTAAGCAAGTGAGCATGCATCAGGCCATTTGCGCAAGTGACTCGGAGGGACTCCCTGCCTCCAACTCCATTGCCATGGTGTCTCTGGGTCATCTGCCTCATCTTCCGCATCTCCCTCTACCTCTTCTGGCTGCTCCTGCTCCTCCTCTTCTGTCACCTGGGTAGAAAAACCACTAAATGCTTGTGCTCCAATGTTCTCCTCCTCCTCCAGATCAGCCCCCACCGGACTCATGTGGCCATGAGATGCAGTCTCCACGTCTCCAGTCCCCTGACCAGAAAGATTTTGCAGCATCTGTTCCAGGATATGAAGCAGTGGAATGACGTTGCTCATACCATAGTCCTGGTGACTGACAAATAACGTGGCCTCATCAAAGGGCCTGAGCAAGCGGCAGGTGTCATGCATGAGCTGCCACTGGCTGACATCAAAATTACACAGTAAATCAAATATGAGAACAGCACCAATCTGGCCTCAGACTGCCTCCGTGATGCAACAGCACGTCCTGGACTTCAGATCCTTACAGTCCACCGTATAAGCAATATCCACAAAAAGACGGCAGCATCACCTTCAGGCTTTATTCTTTATTCCGGTGGGTTCCACAAGTAATACATCAATCGGTCATAAAGTGCCAATGCAACGTTTCGGCTACAACATAGCCTTTCTCAAGCATGACCCACTTGCTTGAGAAAGGCTATGTTGTAGCCGAAACGTTGCATTGGCACTTTATGACCGATTGATGTATTACTTGTGGAACCCACCGGAATAAAGAATAAAGCCTGAAGGTGATGCTGCCGTCTTTTTGTGGATATTGCTTATCAAAATTACACAGGGGAGTACTCCTGTCCGCTTGGATCATTAAGAAATCGTTTATGGCCTTTCTCTGTTCGTACAGTCGGTCCAACATATGGAGGGTAGAATTCCAACGGGTGGAAACGTCACATATCAGCCTATGTTGGGGGACGCCATTCTGCCGCTGCAGCTCAAGGAGGGTGTGCTTGGCGCTGTAGGAATGGCTGAAGTGCATGCAAAGTTTCCTGGCCATTTTTAGAATGTTTTGCAGTTGGGTATAAGACTTGAGGAAACGTTTACCCCCAACACTCCGCACTGACGGAGTAGTACCTCACACTGCTGCCACTCCGCTGACTAACGGCCACACTACCGACTTGCTGCCTGCACCGCTGCCTCACGCTCACGCTGTCAGTCTCGTCTGCAGATGACGATAAGGATGATGAAGCCTTTGCTTCACCCAGCTCCCAAGTGCAATCGGCTACATCATCAACTACAGTGTACAAAGCTTGACTGAACTCAACATCACCTCCCACTACACTCTCCTCATCAGTACTTGACCGCCTACTGGAAGGAGCGGATTTCTGCCCCACCTCTTGGCTTCTCAGTAGCTGCTGACCGTCCTCAAGTAGTTTGTCCTCGCTGTATAGTGGCTCAGAGCCCACAGCATATAGTACTTCTCTGGCTGAGGGAACCAAAAAGGACAGAGGCAGGTTAAGGACAGGTGAGGGCAGTGGAGGTGCTCCAGGCCCATGTCAACTAAGGGTTGTCTCTGACGAACCCACCGACTCTTGGCTGGGGGTGT